>JAECUM010019498.1:0-10310 GCA_016617855.1 Megalonaias nervosa | reverse complement strand
ATATATATATATATATATATATATATATATATATATATATATATAGAGAGAGAGAGAGAGAGAGAGAGAGAGAGAGAGAGAGAGAGAGAGAGTAATATTTAGATATGGATTTGCGGAGCTATGAACTGTACACTATGGTACCCGTCGACCCTTCGCTTAGTCTTCATGCACCAACCCCCACACCTTCTCGACGAAGCGCTCATCATCATCAAACTAGGAAGGAACATTGCCATAGATATAAGCATTAGTGCGTAGTTGACACAAATGACGACCGAGTAATTAGCTCGCATCTAAAACACAGGCTCACTCTAAATTCCTCTGATAGAAATCAAGGCATATAGAAATGAGTATAAAAGCATGGAAACGCTTAAAATGCAGGAACCTAAGCGGCCACTTTCAAGGGGTTCCATCCTATTAACCTGTTGTCTACTTGTTTACGCTCACCCGCCACACCCACGTCCCGATATTATTTATCAGCTCCTGATAAATAAGAAGTAAAATTACACATCCACACCCACACATGAACAGATATATACGAAGAAAAATGTAGGGTAGCAGTCTATACTTTATATTTTTGTTAAGCCAGAGCTAGCTAGTGGTATATATACAATAGATTAGGAGTTATTCATCTTTCCTGCCATGTTTGAAATAATGCATATTCGATATTTCTCTGGCAATATTTGAAGAGGCGAGTGTGTTATTTATCAGTGCTTAAGAAGAAGGCCGAATGGTAAACGGAACACCATTAAAAGTCAGTATATTGGACGCCCTCGGTCAACACTAAATACGGAAAAAATAAATCAATTGAAAAATCAATTATCTGCCCCTTGGACAAAAAGGGCCGTTTTAAACAAACAAGGCAAGTCAATATTGACCACCAGTAAGATGGACATCATTAAAGCTAAGAGAGTCACGTTTCTTCAAATCAAATATACTTATTCGGACACATGAAAAAACAACAACAAAAAAAAAAATATTTCCTTAAAAATAAAATATGTACATTCGGACAATTGACGACTTTGATTGATATGCAACGTAGTCTTGATGTTATGGTTTCCTCACAATATCTCTGTAAACAAACTGATCTATTCTTTCTTAAGCGCAGTGAAAAATAGTAAGTACGGTTAAAATAGTTCACACTTTTGTATTAAAAGCAACTAATGAACGAAGAATATAAAAACACAAGAAAGTGAAACACTACGGACACATTAATGTTGATCACATGTAAGTTTTCAGAAAAATGTTGATTTTTTTTTCCTCAACGCATTTACGGACAGGACTCCGTGCAATTTATTTTTCCTTTATCTGACGATTCACAACTGTCAAATATTTTAGAATAGTTTATCTTTTATTATAAAATTTGTGTTTACAGCTAGCTATAACTCTTTCAGTTTCTACATATAAAGCGGTGATTTTTTCGTTCTTGGATGTGCTTTGACTAAACTAAACTAAAATGTGTTTTATTTGCTCTATATAATTCGAGGTCCCGGTTGGCTGAATAGTATTCACATGTCAACCATGTTTATATGGTCTCGACAAACGCGGCTATCTGACAAAACTTGCTAGTAGTTTCCCGTGGGTCGGTGGATCTTCTCGGATCTCCATCAAATTATACTGACCGCTAGGTATAGCCTATCATGTGCTGACAGCTGGCGTTAAAAGCCACAGAGCCAAACAATCTATATAATTCAGTGCATGCAATTTAATGTGTTTTGGCTCATATTCATTCCCTCACGCACTGTATCTGTGGTAAGTCTCTGAATAAATGCGTAGTTATTTCATATTCTTTTTTTTTTTGTACTCTGCCTGAAGAATATAATTTTGGAAGAAACCAAAACAAAAACTAACTGCCCCGAACAATTTGTGAATCGAAGTAGAAACAACAGTTTGAAAAGTCCCGAAATTTTGTTTTTTGTTTTTTTGGGGGGAAAACTAATGTGGTCAGTCTAGAATAAATATAGCCAAGAATGGAAAGTGAACAGCATGCATGCATCCTTTATTTATTTTGTTTATTTATTTATTTATTTACAGCATGTCATGGTATGTTAATAATGCACATCCTAAAACTCATTTCGCACTCTTTCGCAATGTAAAACGAGTCAAGAACAAACAGTTATAGCTGGTGACCACCACATCTAAACAGTGTATGGATTACACAGGAAACTCATTAATACTGATCGATGATAGAGAAACTGGACTGAGATCCGAAAGTTTGACTGTTATAAGTATTTATACAAAATAAAAAGAAAATAAAAAGAGACTGAAAAATGTCTTTTTATATCGATGCTTTTATTCTTAGAGCAACTCCCCCCTCCCCCGTCTCTCTCTCTCTCTCTCTCTCTCTCTCTCTCTCTCTCTCTCTCTCTCTCTCTCTCTCTCTCTCTCTCTTATTGTATCCAAACATTTGGTTCGTCAAAGATTGGATTGGTGCTTTGCGGTACAGCATTACAAGTGTGTTATTTAGTGCCGATGCAACTGGAGCAAAGTGCTTGCGAAAGGACACACCTCATTAGCCTACCCAGGCTGGTTCCATGGTAAGATTCAGACCAAAAGCCATTCCGTCGCGAGTACGGTACGTTATATGCGGAGCCATCGCGGTTCTTTTATCTGGACAATGATTACAGAAAATAAATACCAAGCAAACGAAGTCACATCAGGCAACAACCAGTAATGATATAATTTGATCTTATTTAAATTCATTATCTTTTACCTCCATTTGTTACGTGACACGACAAGCGTATGACCAGTTGTCAAGTGAAGCATGCGATACGTATGAAGTCTTTCGTTTACAGAGAAGTCATTAGTCGGTACTTGGTTTCTTTTTAACGGCACTTTCAGCATATTATTAGCTATATCATGCCGAGAAAACGGGAACTCGGTGTTTCCAAGGACACAACAAGGCATCCGATTTGAGTTAGCCAGGCCGGATATGGGAAGTATATGAGATGCCGTATTCGAGGATCTATAACGTACATTTAGGTTGTCTCAAATACTTGATTACGTGATTCAAACAACTGTTGAAACTGGTTCTTTAAAGAGAGAGTTTTCGAACCTGACTTTTATTCGATCTTTGAGCACGCGAAGATTTTATCGTGTCAGGCAGTTGATTACACAGAATGGAAGTATCCAGTTTGCGTAATAAAGAATTAAATTGCGCGTAGCGAATAGCTCGATGACGTGAGTTGCCGAGATCATGTGACTTAAAAGTATCGTCTGACTGGCTCTCTTGAGTTCGCTAAATCGAATCTTGCGTGTCCACATTATGGCTCTTATGGCTTGCCATCGGCGGGTATCGAAAGTTTGATCAGTGGGTTACTAGTTCGAAGCTTTTAAGGCTACGCAGCTACACTGGATGCAATCAATATAAACTCCGCTGATGTCGTGGAAAAAAAACTGGGCATCCATCAGAGACTGTGTGTACTCAACTGCATCCAAAATCCTTTGTCCCTCCACATGTAAGCATCAAGACTGGTTTGATGAGAACGATGCTGCCATACGGAGAGTTTTGAATGAGAAATTTTGGCTATGGAAGGCCTGCTTAGACGACAGCACTTCATCATCTAAGAAGGCAGCCTTCAACAACATCAAGAGGACTGTCCAATGCAAACTAAGAAAGGCGCAAAAGTCATGGCTTATCAAGAAGGCAGATGCGATTCAGTCCTATGCAGACAGGAATGACATGAAGAAATTCTATGATGGTTTGGAGACAGTATAGTAGCCACCGTCATCAGGAACATCGACAATACTGTGTAATGGCGGAGCCACTCTGCTCACCGACAAAGAAAAGCAACTGGTCGTCTGTTACGTGGTAAAGCATCTGTAGCAGATGTTATACCAGCAGAAGACTACAAAACCGTAGTACAAGGATGCATCCATTGTCTACTTGTACATACGGAAAGCCAACATACAATCCTGCAACAACCATCGGGGTATCTCCTTGGTATCAATAGCCGGCAAAATACTTGTCATAATTTCGCTGAATCTTCTTGTGCATCACATCGATTAATTGCTCCTGCCAAGAGAATCAGAGTGGCTTCAGAAAAGGACGAGGGACCACAGGCATGGTGTTTCCAGCTGGTCATCTCCAAGAGATATGCCAGGAATAGAACTCCAACATGTACGCGATATTCATCGACCTGACAAAAGCATTTGATAGTCAGCCGTGGATGCCCTGGAAGATCAAGACAATATTTGTTTGCCCAGAGAAATTCATCGTGGTGAACGACGGCTATTCATCTGAATCATTCCTAGTTACCAGTGGAGTCAAGCATAGCTGTGTGTTGGCCCCAACGCTCTTCAGCATGATGTTCTTTGCCATACTTAACAATGCCTTCCGATATTATGAAACTGTGATCAACATTAGATACCGAAATTACGGCAAATTCTTCAATCTGATGAGATTACAGGCGAAGACGAAGTTACAGGAAGTCACTGTTCATGATTTCCTATTTGCTGATGACTGTTCCCCGAATGCCAAATCTGAGTCTGACATGCAACAGAGTATGGACCATTTCTCTTTAGCTTGTGACAATTTCGGTCTCACAATCAGTATGAAGAAGACAGAGGTTATGTACCAGCCTTCGCCAAGAAAGCCTTACGTAGAGCCTACAATCACAGTAAACGGACAAACATCGCAGCAGTGGACAAGTTCACTTAAATCAGCAGCACGATCTTAGGTACAGCCCACATCGATGACGAAACCAATGCCAGAATTGATAAAGCTAGTATTGCCTTTGGCAGACTACGTGCAAATGTGTGGGAGCGAAGAGGGATCAAAGTCAAGGTCTACAAAGCCATTGTGTTGCTGACCCTGCTGTATGCTTGCCAAACCTGGACGTTGCATAGATGCCATGCCAAGAAACTTAATCTTTTTCAAATGGGCTGCCTGAGGAAACTGATGAGGATATGATGGCAGGACAGGGTCCCAGACAATAAGGTTATCACACGGGCAGGCATTCCATGCATCCACACTTTGCTGATGAAATCGCAGTTGAGATGAGAAGGCCACGTTACCAGAATGTCAGAAGAGCGAATAGCAAAATCATCTACGGGCGAGCTGAAGGTGTGAAAGCAATCCCAAGGTGATCAGAAGAAACGCTTCAAAGATTCCCTCAATTCATCTCTAAAACATTACAACATTGACACGGTGTCTTGGGAAGAACTCACAGAGTATCGCTTCACATAGCCGAGTCTCGTCCATACTGGAACTTCAGACTTGAAAAGAAATGTAGCGGCAGTTCAGAAGCACGAGCAGCAGAACTCTCAGAAATGCAGCACGTGCTCTATTGCTTAAGCAAATCCATATGGCACCTTCTGTCAAGTGTACCACAAGCAGTTCAGAGCACAAATTAGTTTGATCATGTACTCACAGAAACCAAATCAGTGAGCACTGTCAGGTCATCTTCGAACTCAAATGATGAAGAACAACAACTGCGGCTTCATCTACTGTACAATGAAGAGTGAGCATAAAAAGTGGCATAAGAGAAGAGGAAGTTGACAGAGTTTCATGCATTTTGCAGCATCGAAGGTAGTTATTTTTGTACAACCATAAACATGTACTGAACCTTTTTGGAAATTCATAAAGCATCATGTACAAATATTGTTGGAAAACAAACTGATGCCATTTTGTGTTTACTTATTATGCTTAGGGCGATACGTTTCCTGTTAATATCCAGTTTGTTTTCAGGCTGATATCTGCCTTGAAAAGGGTTGAAGACTTTAAAAAAAATGGCAAAAACTTTGCAAACTTTTTTTCCTCATTTAAAGTGTAAGAAATAGTGTGCATCAACCACGCCACCTGAGTTAACGATCGAGCTATGCACCTTCATTCAGGTTCAGGCCAATCTTTAGACCCGTTTACAATATCTTCAGTAATCATTGTTAGATATATGTATTTGTGTTGGCGTGTGTGCAGTTCTTTATATGTGAGTGAGCATATTTTAAAGTTTAGATGCTATATTAAATTTTCAGCTAAGAGAGAGAGAGAGAGACAGAGACAGTGAGAGTGGGTGGTGGGTGGGTGGAGCTGAAAATTGCTAGGCTACAAACTTAAAGATTTAGCACGATTAAAATTACCTGTGGAAAGAAACCGCTGATCCGAACGTCTACATTTCGATATATCCAATTTCATTTTCCTTGAAATGAGTTAGACTAGATCTAAAGAAGAAAAATTCTTCCGATAGAATTTTGACCATAAATTTCTGTAGCCGTCCTTAAGCTTAACGCCAACAAAAAAGCTAAACTTGAATTACAATGACCACGAAACAATTTTTAAGTTTGGCGAACTTCAATTTTGATTCATAATTTTGTCATTTAAACACCAAGGTATGAAAGACTTTTCACTAGTTATCGCAACTCCAAAACAGTCGACAAAATACTAGGTACGTATAGTAAGTACCTAGTGCTACAGTACTATATCCGTGGAATGCAACATCTGTTTCTGATCCTGCAACAATGTATACATTTTTTTTTAAAACGTTTGCTAGACGCCCTTGTCTCTGTTTCACTCGATTCAATGTGAGATCAGCATGATTTTATATCATTGAGGAAAACAAAGCATACTGTTACGTGTTTTTACTTTGTTTGTTTTTTTTTTCAAAATTAATTTATGATTATGAGAGAAAATAGTAGATGCAAAGAATACAAATGTGTCTTTTTGTCTCGTATTTATTTTACCGTGATGCTGTTCGAATTTCCGATTAGGTCCATTAAAGTTGTTAGTTAGTTCAAAATGTATCGGAAACGCCTTACTTTTAAGTAGAAAAAAGACTTGGTTAAAAGACCATTACGTTTTGTGATGTTCACGCTTATAAAAATGATGCAAGATGTGTTAATACTGTGAATTTCGTTATTCTTCAGACGCACTTCCCGGGCCATATTATCTGAGACACCAGTGCAAGCTTGGCCGGCGGTGCGCTGGTTTAAGTTCTGATTAACCTGTGACTGATTTCAGATCAAAACAAGAAGTTTCATAAGGATGATTAAATCAAAACATTCATTTTTTTTCGCACATATTTTGTTTGTAATGCTTTATATTCTATAATAAATTATACAATTGATTTGCTGTGAACTACTTGTCCATAACTTATTCTAAAATGATGTAAACACTAGCAAAGCGACATTAATTATTTTTTTTGAAACTTCAACATCAAATAATTCAATTAATAATGTGTGTGTGTGTGTGTGTGTGTGTATGTGTGTGTGTGTGTGAGAGAGAGAGAGAGAGAGAGAGAGAGAGAGAGAGAGAGAGAGAGAGAGTGTGTGTGTATGTGATTTGGACTTTTAACGTAGCTTTAACAATTTTTCAGTCATATTGCTGCGATGTAGGCAGTGTGGCAGTTTATAGTAATATGTAGCACTTGGGCATCATGCCGCAAACATGTAGCATGATGTCCCACCAAGTTACATTATCCTGACACCAGGACGACCAGTCCTAACATATACCGCTCCGGTGGCCTAGTGGTTAGAGCGTCCGCCTCGGATGCGGGAGGTCGTGGGTTCGATCCCCGGCCGAGTCATACCAAACACTTACAAAAATGGTACTAACAGCTGCCTCGCTTGGCGCTCAGCATTAAGAGGTTAGTGTTAGGACTGGTCGGCCTGGTGTCAGGATAATGTGACTGGGTGGGACATCATACTACATGTCTGTGGCATGATGCCCCAGTGCTAGACATCACTATAAACCTGCCACACTGCAGACATCGTAGCGATATGACTGAAAATTTGTTAAAGCTACGTTAAAAATCCAAATCACACACACACACACACACACACACACACACACACACACTCCAGTCCTAACACTAACCTGTTAATACTGAGCGTCTAGCGAGGCAGCGTTAAGTACCATTTTTTATTAGTCTTTGGTATGACTCGGCCGGGGTTAGAACACGTGACCTCCCGCATCCGAGGCGGACGCTCTAACCACTAGACCACCGGAGCGGTCAATAATAAGAGTTTTTTAGTGCTAAGGCACCAGAATAATGCTTTAACAGGGAAGCGTTCGTATTTCAAAAAGATGCACATAAAAACTATGCTAATAAAATAATTTTGTTAAGCATTTACGACCTTTTCAAGTTTGTGTTAAAGGAACTCAGTGTGACTATTTGGAATAACACTTCATCAGCTAAAATGACTGCATTTTATTCGATTCAAAATTTAAAAAAGGAAATAAAATCAACTTAAGAACTGTTTATTATGGGTTTCATCCGTGAGTGCTACTGCTGTTGCTGCTTTTAAATAAAACGCGATACAATGTTCATCCGACATTAGGTGTACTGAATTATTCTTCTAAAACAAAATTTTATTTTCCCTTTAAATTGTATTTTATTCCTCCATCCTATTTGCTGTTGTATCGCCTAACGGACAGATGGTGTTAATAAAGGAAAGGAGAGGGTGAGGTTAGGTTAGTGCGGATGGGGATAACCAAACTTCCCCACCCGAAATTAAATGATTGGTCGATCACAGAAATTAACTGTTAGGTCTCGGCATCCTTTTCAAAAAACAACTTCAAACAAGACATCAAAGTCGACGTCTAATAACTGTAAGCATATATACGCCACTTATTTATATCGAATCCGATTTGTCAAGCTTAATTGTTCAAACATTTTTCACTTTTACAGCGATATCAACATCTGTTTAAAATAGGGTTTATTTGAAGTGTTGTTTTGGTACATGCGATTAAAGCACACGAGTATTGTTGGAAACACGTGACTTCTTGCATGAAAAGGGAACCGCAGCATTAATATTTGCCGAGGTGAGTAATCCAGTTTCAAGTGTCGACTCAAATATCAAAGGTACACACATTGAAAGAGTAGCGAAAGCAGGTGTCCATCCATATAATGAAACAGCTACATATATTACATTCATTACCTATGTTTGATATATCTAATAAAAGACTCGTTATGGAACACGGGTGTCATTGTTATAGTTTTATTAAAACCCAGGTTGTTTAAATTATATCGTGATTATGTTTTCCGTATGTCCGTTTGTGTATGTTTATTCTATCTGGAACAAGCTGACTGGGTTTCAGTAATTTTTAAATAATAATGTAAATAAATGTAATAGAAATAATACACATACGCATGGCATTTACCCTGAAGCAAAAATGTACAATGAAAATCGCATTTGCTAAGTATAGTTTAGTCCACTTCGTGCCAGATAAAAGACTTGAGTCAAACGTTTCACCTAAGTGGGCCTGAAACAGGTCTCTTTATGTCATGGACCTTAAGGTCAAACCCTGACTGTATTTGTATTCTAGTAGAAGCCGCATTGGGCCAAGTGATGAAAGCATATCAAGACTTGTCGAAGCTGATCATTCAACCGATATCCCCTAACGGAGTCCATAAAGTACAATAGCTCATAATGACACGCAGAAAGTTCGCAAGTATTGTCAGTACCACAATCCGCATGCATCACACTTATTTATTTATTTATTTATTAAACGCATAAAAATAAGGACTGGAAAGTTTGCAACCCATCCCCACCCCCAATAACCGTGAGAGTTAACGAAAACCAAATCTGTTTGAAAAAGTGAAAACAAATCAAACGTGCGCGCTATGCCGTACAAATGTAACAGAACATATCAACTCCCATAAAAATAAACTTAATTTACCATTTAGTTAATAGAGAATAACTTGGTTTAACATAATATCGTTTATGATGCACGAATTGTTTCTTGAAGCGATCAGTCTTAAAATTATTATATTAAACTGCGTTTTCAATACGAGTGTTTAATTCATATTTTCTACAACTTAGCAATAGCCAAATCGTAAACTTGGCCCATCGTTCACGAGGCGGCGCTGGGGATGTAAACATAACATTGCTTTCTCATCAACAAATGAGATGCAGATTATAAGATAATTATTCACTTTCTCTTCTTCTAAATATGCATCAAGCAGTATACATCTGTAACGTATGAGATAGTGAGATATGCATCAAGCCGTATATATCTGTAACTTATGAGAAGTGAGATATGCATCAAGTTGTATATTTCTGTAACTTACGAGAAGTGAGATATGCATAAAGTCGTATGTATCTGTAACTTATGAGAAGTGAGATAGATTGAGCTTATTTCACGCAAAACACATGTTTTTGAGTTTCTCTACAGAGTGGTCTGCATTAAATGAAGGTAAAATAAAAGAAATAAATAAAATTACAAAATTCTCCATAACTTGCCGTTTTTAATGACTCTAATACTTATCTGGCTCAATATTTACTTCAAAATTATTCTTGAATAATGTTTACTCTCTATATGTTAAGATTTTCTCTTTCCAGACAAGGGACACTCTGCTGTATCAACGTCTTAAAAA
>JAECUM010019497.1:0-33314 GCA_016617855.1 Megalonaias nervosa | reverse complement strand
ATATATATGACAGGATCTAAAAGATACACGACGCTCTAACGAAACCTGAATCAGTATAAAATAATAAAATAAAATAGAGACAAACAGTCATACATATAATTATATTATTATTAAAGATATACAATTTATCAATTTAAGAAAGAAAAAAAGTTTGTATACAGTTGTATCTAATTTATGAATCCAGTAAGTTTCGTTTATGAGTCTATTCATGTCTCCATGCACAGTATCTATTGGCATGAAAGAAAAATCGAGTAGAGAGTGATTATTGGTATTAAAATGTGTTGAAATATTAGAGAAAAACTGAGGATCTCATAAAAGAAACTTACTGGATTCATAAATTAGATACTTTGTATCCTAATGGCCTTAATACTAATGCACTATATAAAATTGTATAAATATTTTTTTTTTTTAAATTGATAAATTGTATATCCTTTATAACAATATAATTATATGTATGACTGTTTGTCTCTATTTTATTTATTATTTTAAACAAATACGACGAAAAGCTAGCCAAGCACTTTTATAATATACGGATAACGTTTTTCAGGTGGACGGCACTTACTCTTACGATGAAACAAAAATAACAGAATCTATTACTAACATATAAAGATGAAATGCTGAAAGCTGTACACTTTGTTCAGTTTGCATTGTGGCAAATTAATAATTAAAATTTGGTGAGAAGACTATTTTGCTACAACTTGCCCGCAGGCGACTTAGATTGAAACAAAGGAAATGCACAAAGTTACAGCAGTGATGCGCCATCTGTTCTGTGATCGATATATGGCTACACAACAGTTGGTCCGTGGAGTATAGAGAACGAGTTGCCAAAATTAATTTACCCCCCCCCCCCCAAACTACAGGAAAATAGTTTAAAATTTGTATAGAATTATGTTCTTCTTGATTCAAGCCCTTTGGTCTGAGATTTCTGACGCGACGAAGCCAATAAATTCCATTAGCTCTCTTTGTCTCGATGTTCCAGTTGCGAATGTGTATTTTGCCAGTAAGGGTAATGCCATTTAAATTATGGCTGCCTGTGGAAGAAAAGTATTCTGCAGTGGGTCTCTGTGCATTTGGTTTTTTGGTTTTTGTTTGGCCATCTAATCCCTGCAGACTGGATTAAACAATATCTGAATGTTATTAAAACATGTATATCACATTTTGTGTTTTGAATGCCATTGTGTTTCGATTACGTTTGCTTTTTTTTATCAAATAATAGTCCGGAAGATCCAGGTTTGTCGTTTGGTTTGTGAGGAGTATTAATTTTGCTCTGAGAATCATATCCATCATATATTGTCCTCCTACAGCATACTATCACTGGTTTACTTGGAAATTCTAAAGGTTTGAGATGATTCAATTACAGATACACAATTCTGTCTAATGGCGTGAAATCAGGAGGGAAACTTAGGAGGAGGAATCACATAATTTCCATATTTCCCCTTTCTATTTACTGCAGGCGGTCGTCCAAATTTTCCGCTACCGGCCTTCTATGGCATCATCTGTATTTCCTGTCTTAGATCTGCTTGAATAGGTGTTGTGACAATTTTTATGACAGTCTTTCAAATATCAGTGCATTGTCATGTTTCTATCCTATATAAATTATCCTTTATAAAAATGATTTCCTGTATTAATATTATTATTATTATTATTATTATTATTATTATTATTATTATTATTATTATTATTATTATTCAGTGGATATGGAAAGATTGTTACTACTCTATGGTCTTAAACTAAGTAACATAAACAACAACAACCAGCAAGTTTTGTAAATTCAACAAATAATTTATTTCCCTGGAATACAAAAGTGAAAATTTAAAAAGTAACAGTATTCAAAATTAAATCCCCAAACAGTCCTAAACGTTCAATCACAAGTCCAAATGTATTAGGTCCAATTGAATTCCAGTGGTATTTCAAATGAATGCCGATAGTGAATGTTTTTGATGTGCCTGTAGTCTCGAACTTGCTGATATGCCAATAGGAGGGAGCGTGGCTATGTACTTACATTCTTTTCATGTATCGCAATAAGATAATCTGAAATGTCTTTGAATTCACTATAATTCCAAATTATTCTTTAAGTCCAAGAATATTATTGAACACTTTGTAATTAAATCGAATAATAATTTGAATAGATAAATAAATCCACCTAAACTCAAACCTGAACACAACAATAGTACTAATTCTGCTTTAGATGTTAAGGCAAGAATGAATAATAGTAATGTAAACAAGATTATATATACCTCTACTTGACCTTGGTCTCAACCACCATTTTCTGAAAATACCCTGTTAACTAAGAGGAAATTTCCATTTTGGAAACTTCTAAGGTCGGAATGAAGACTATGTTGAACTCAAATTGAAGTAAACATGTTTACTATTCATAATGATCTGAAAATTTAATCGATTCTCATAGAGAAATATTAGCCATGTATTATGTAGTTTGCAAATAAATTTCACTTATGTTATTTTGCCCGGGAATAGGGGAATGTCTTCTCTACGATACTGTGAATATTTAATCTGCTCTCCAGGAGGGGAACTGAGAAACTGGCCTATATTCTTAACCAACAGACTCTCAACAGTATCTGCTCCCGACCAACTGATACCTAACCAGGTAATAAAAAGTTATTCCTTCTGGCCTGGTGAGAGAAGTATTGTTGGAAAGAAGGTTGAAAAAGTTGTAATCATCCATCAGTCACCTTGGCATCATATAGACAGATAAGTTATGTGATCGGAAATTCACTGATGCTTATGTAATTTGGTTGTCAAATGGGATATATAGATATTGGGATAAAAATCAGTTACTTTTCGTTACATCTGATTCGTAGGGTCACCAGAATACCTGCTTCAGCTGATTATATTATGTGATCTAGTAAGTCTCTGGCTTTGTTTCAGTTACTTTTCGTTTGGTAAAAACTTGATTGCAAAACTAAACATTTTAAGAGATACAATACATTTGCCTAAACTTGGGTGACAAATATGAACAAGGTTTTACAGAGTAAATCAAAGTAGGAGTCCGGAGTGAATGTTTACATAGATGCGCATTAATTGCTGGGTCGATAACCGGGTGCGTCTCCTAGACATGAATGCCTATATCAGCGACTTTGGGGGATGTGTGCTTGGTCCTGGGGGTAGAGGCAAGGCAACGGTAGCTGTAACTCGTGGAGTAGGATACGAATATGTATGTTTGTATGTATGTATGTATGTATGTATGTATGTATGCATATATGTATGTATGCATGTATGTATGCATGTATATGAATTCTTATGCTACTTGCAATTAAGAAAGAAAGTGAAGAAAGTGTTAGAAAATTAGCTAATAATAATGTTGTTTCTTTGTCTTATGCATGCTATATTTTATATTTAATATCTATTACAGTCATGAAATCAGTTCAGTCAGCATCATCAATATAGTTATCATCTTCGTCATCATCATCATCATCATCAGATGATGATGATTGCGACGGCGATGATGATTACTGTAAAAGTGGTGATGATGATGATAATGTGAATCAGAGAGCGATATGTACACTTCAGTTAGCTCGTATCTCAAACACCTTGCCAGCCAGATTCAGAAGCAATATTGCACAAATTTTAAGAATTTTTTTTAGACCAGTCAGACTTAGAGCTATTTTCAGAAAATCATTAAAATATACTTGACTACCACACAACTATTACCTTCCCTAAATGTTCTTATTAAAATGCCTGAGGCCGGAACCAAAGTAAATATAATTTACAGCGCATCATTAGATACCATTTTGATATTCTTGTACAGCATATTGCTACAAAATGTAGTCGGTTACAAGAAGGACGACGGTCTGAATTATCAATTGAAGAGATATTTATATTGCGTGCAAATATTGTTATGCCCTATGTTTCAATCGGCTATTTAACTGTACACGGTTTGTTGCCAGATAACACTGTACCTTAGGAAAATACTACTAGCCACTTGTCTTTTCAATGTCTTTTTTTGGGGGGGTGAAATTCCTTGCAATATTTAAAGTATAATGTGTTGTATAAAGTCTGTAATGATTGGGTTTCTGTTAGTAATTTAACGATGAAAGATTTTTTTTTTTTTTTACAGTCTAATTGTGTAGGATGAGATTATGATGCCAATTGAGGTAATTGTATTTGTGTAGATGTGTATAGAATTGTTAAACCTATCAACCAAGGTTATTTAACTGAATCAATATTATATTACCTGCAGTCTTTCTCTGAGTTCTTAAGTATTTTTTTTTAAATATGCCTTCCTCACTAGTGTTACTACTTCAAAAATATATGTGGTCCAATAATGTTTCAACTGTGTGGAAATAATGCCCTAGAATCTTAACAATAAAAGAATACGAGTGGCTTGGTGATTTTTAAATAATTTGCAAAACACACCAAAGTCTGGCTATTCTATTCATTTCAGTGATACTCAAAATAGTCATAAGTCTGAATTTTTAGGCTCTCTGAATACTCCCGAAATCTGACTGGTCTAGTAATTATAAAATATGTGAAATAACATGCTTCAGCCTGGCTAGTGCAGTGATTATTCTTTCGTCATAGTGTCCGGATGAGAGACCTTCTGAAGGGAGGGAGATCGGCACATTTGCATAATCGCAACGAAGACACGCGAGGAGGGCACAATCATCATCTGAAAGCATTCAGGTCGTACACTTGACATTTATGCTCTGTGTGTCTAGCTCTTTGTTTCTATTAGTCGTATCGACATAAAATTTATATTTATTTTCTGCTATTTTCTTTCTGTCTTGTTTTTGACGTATTCAGATGTAATCTGTTCGTGCTTCGTGTGTATTGTTTGTTTTAACGTATTTGTGGAAATATCTGTATTTATTTTGTGTAATACGTATACACTTAAATGTGTTCTCATGACATTTTATTTGGACATATTAATGTACTTTCAATCTTCCCCAATATAACAGCTCTTTAAAATGTATAATCTTTACTACGCTTGTAACTCTTTCTTTCGATTCTCCATTTCGTTTACATGTTTTTGAATACTACAATGAGGGATCGTAGTCAATTATCTTCGCAACTGGAGGACCCACAAAATAATCCGATCCAGACATTTGGTCCCCACTCGAATTTTTATCCTTCGCCAGAAAACATCTTGTCTTAAGCCGAATAATGCATGATTCATAATATGTGTATCAATGTAAACAAATCACAACTAATTTTATTCTGAAGTGATGTAAAAGATAGACTACGTTAGCACAAGAAGACGGTTTAAATGTTTAAATTGCCATTATGGCTTTTACTTAATAAAAGCAATTTATCTTATTTCATTTTGGACTCCTGTTCAGACTTTGGCTCTAACCCAATACAGTGTGTGTGTGTGTGTGTGTGTGTGTGTGTGTGTGTATATATATATATATATATATATATATATATATATACTATATATATATATATATATATATATATATATATATATATATATATATATATATATATATATATTGATTACGTGACAAGGGCTCGTATTCAGTAACAAAGAAAAGAGTGAAAGTCAACAAGCTTTGTATATTTTAACAAAATAATTTATTTCCCTAGAAAACAATGTAAAAATTGGTAAATAGGACTTACGGTTTGTTAATATAATCCAAAATTTAATCCTAAGAATGAAAAAAAACAAGTCCTATCACTTAATAGTTCTATTAGAATCCAAGTTCGAATCTCGACGACACACAAATATGGAAGGCGATGACGTCAGATGTGGTCCAATGTACGAATATCAACAATTCCTCAATTGAATCACAGTTTTTGTTTCCGAATAATTCCAGAATAAATTTCCATGAATATCTTTCAGAATTTTTTTTAAAAAAGTCAACTTGTTGAGTTTCCAGAAGAATAAATTATTAAATCCAAAAATCAGATGAAAAACAAACAATCTGGCAACAAATAAAAATAACACCTTGTTCCTTCAAGATGTTAAAACGACTCTGCCAGAAGAATATTAAGAATGCTTATTTAAACCCCAAAAACATCATTTCAAGTCTCGCGAGATGGGTCATGTGGTCTCTTACTACAAGAAAACTATCACGTACGCCAGTGTAGCCCCACTTAAGAACCAATTACAAAAAAGCGTTGTTTGCACATTGTGATCACGCAATCAAAGTATGGGCCTGATACTGACCAACCATTTTAACTGCCTGTTTACGAAGTTCCCAACCTAAGACGAATTAGGTTAACTAAAAATAATTCTCATTGGAAATTTTCATTAATATATATATATATATATATATATATATATATATATATATATATATATATATATATATATACTTATATATATATATATATATATATATATATATATATATATATATATTGTTTTTCTTATTGGAAATTTTCATTAAGTATAGGTAAGTCCCAGATTCCTTCTTATCCTCTCCCTTTGAAACTTCTATATAACCTGGACTGTGCTGAAGGGCTGTTAATCCAAATCCAAATAAAATTCAGCAGGAGCATACATGTATGGGCTTAATAAAATTAAAATTGATGCACCCATTTAAGATAATAAATACATGGCCTTCGTATAAAAATAATAATACTCTGACAGACTTACCAAAACTCGCATAAAATTGGTTATGTATTTTAGCAGCCGAAGCGAGACTTATCAAGTTCTATCCAGACTTAACAAGTTCCATTCGGAAGCTGGTACGTTTTGTACACGAATAGTGCTCTCTAAATATTAGAATGAAACTTTTGAAAATGTAGTCAAAATTATTGCATAGGAGTTATTCATCTATTAATCTCGTTTTCAGTAAGTTCCTAAACATGGAGCCTCTATTTGAATTTTTTTCCATGTTTGGAGCATTTTGGGCAAATATTATTTGTGCAATACGATTGCCATTTAAACCTGCCTGAAGCTACCCTTGGTTTTAGTCATATCATTTTTGTATTCCTTTATCTTGGCTAAGCTAAACCAATAACATTATATTTCGTTCTCACTTCTAGGAACAACTCATGGAATAAATCATTTGCTAATCCTCAAATCGACGTTGCTAAAGATGTTGGGGATTGTTTTATAGATATGAAATGTTCAACAAATAAACATAAAGCAAATAGTCAAATAGTCTTGACGAAAATGAAATAATTGAGAATGAATTTCGTGCACAACAATCATGGTTAGATACAATACGAAGGATGAACTAAATTGGAAATGGGTGGGTGGGTGGGAAACCGGCGAAATGTATCTAAACAGTCTAGGATAGCGACCTTTATCTGTGAATAAAATGGAGTCTGTATAAAACTGATTATATAAAATAATGGTATTATGTAAGAAAAACATACGTGGAAAAACTTATATTTATCATCCATAATAGTACGGTTTATGGTGGATTTGCAGGTATGACACCATTTTTCAGCACATGATGGGCTATACATGGCGGCCAGTATTTTTGGTGAAGGAATTACCGGGGAAAACTCCTGATAGAAACACCGACCCACAGGAAACTACTGGCAAACTTTATCGCATACCCACGTTGGTCGAGCCAAGATTTGAACCAACACAGACATAGGCGAGATGTCAGTGATCTGACAAGGCGATCACCTTACACAACTTGGTAGTAATGCTATGCTTCAAGAATTTGTTACTGTTACATGTAAACACTCACTCCATTATATTATACAAAATTCTTTTATTTCCTTCCCGATTTTAATTTATGCTGAGTTCATTGTCAGCTTGAACCAACGCGGGTGGTGTGGCGAGGGGACGAGTAGTTTAAAGCGTTTAGTCATTTGAGATCACTCACATGTCTCACATCAGTCCGAGCGAGAGTCTCGGCTAGACCAACATGGGTATGTGATAAAACTTTCCAATAGCTTCGCATGGGTCGGTGATTCTTCCCAGGTTCATGCTCCAAATAATATATAGCCATGATGTATTAAAAGTCATGATCTAAAAATGGAGTTCAATCCCACAAACCCAAATATTGTATAGACAAAATTGACGGAGTTAACACAATAATTAACGAGGGCATTTGTACTATAAGACAAATCACAGCTCTAGTCAATCTTCACAAGCAATTTCTGCTGACAACGCTCAGCGGAATTTTTGCTAGCGTCCAGTTAAAACGACATACCAACTTCTTTGAACCTTGTTTAAAGTTTATCGTCTCGATTATTAGGGTGTCTTAACTTCAAAGCGGCAAGTGCAAGCTCGTTCCACTTTTTCTTCATTACTAAGTTAAATCTAAAGCAGCCCGTCCTAGGACGGGAATTAAGAAAACAGTATAAAAAAAATTGGGATGAGCGAAATTAAAAGAATGTTTGAAGACAAGAACACAAAAAAGTTTTTTTTTAAAAGATTGAGATGATGCCGCCGGGAGTTTCTAGCTGCGACCTCTTGTCTGGCAGCCGGAACACAAAGAAAGAAAGAAATAAAGAAAGAAAGAAATAAAGAAAGAAAGAAAGAAAGAAACGAAGAAAAATGTGGGTGTTATATATATATATATATATATATATATATATATATATATATATATAGTATATATATATATATATATATATATATATATATATATATATATATATATATGAATGAATGAATGTTTCTTAGACTACTGGATAGCTGATTACCTATTCTCTGCAATGCCTCTCTATCCTCAAAAAGCATAAATCGTACTATGATCGGTTTGCTTTGAGTACAGATCAGTTACTGTGGAGGCTATGTGCTTTAGCCAAATACATGTTTTCTATATGTTCTAGTCAAAGTCCAAGAGTCTTTTTAAAGACGATTCCGGCAACCTGGTATATATTGTTAGGACTTCCTTGAAGAGGCACACATTACAGAAGCATATTAATCTTCATTGGGTACATATGAAGTCCCTTTTCCAGCCCCTTGGCATCTTTACTAACGTTTGTTTGATTATTTTAATTTTACTAATTCTCTGTGATCTTCCATTACTTTAAGTTGTTCCGTCCCAATCTCCCCAACCTTATTTTAGTGAAACTTCATACTGGTCTCTACTTCTTTCGCTATCTCATTCACTTGTTCTACCTCCCAATGCATGACACTCCTAACAGACACCAAACGCTGACTTTAGATCATGGACCAGCTTATTAAATTTTGAGTACCTACTTTAGATCTTAGACGGTAAATCCACACTCGTTTTGTCAAGCTTTTTGTCTATATTTACCACTCTACTGATATCCACTAGCAGCCCCTTGATTTGTTTGAGAACTATGGGCTTATTTCTTGCATATCAAGACTTGGCCTTTTGAGAAATTTATACAATGAAAATCTAAAAGTGCCAGAATTCCTTTCTAGAGATGGAACCTTTCTTTGACGATTTCATTATGGAAGACATTTTCCTTCTCGAATATCCAATGGGTGACGTCATGCTCGTGTAGTTCATGTACATGTATATCGCTATGGCAAAATTATCAACACGTTGATATATCTTGTAGTAGTAGTAATAGTAGTAGTAGTAGCCAAAATGACTAATTTTACGGTCTCCACAGTCTCAGGCTACGTCACCACCGTATCAGCCTACAACAAATGTTGCCCGTTGTGGCCAAGTGGTCTAAAGCGCTCGCCTTTACCGATCGCTGCCGAGTCACCTCTATTCCAGTGGATTCTCTTGCTAGGCCAAAATGTAGTTATGTGAAAAAGTTTGACAGTAGCTTCCGGTGGGTCGGTTGTTGCTGCTGGGGTTTTTCCTGGTTCTTCCTCCACCAGTTGTACTGGCCACCATGTACAGCCTATCTTGTGCTGAAAAATGGCGTTAAACTCACAAAAACAATAATAACAAATGTTTCATTACCTTTTCTTGAAAGTCCGTGCCTGCGAGTTGTTTTCACATGCCGAAAGGTCACACCTTTGCACTTTCGACGGCAACCTTACACCCTATGTAATATACAGAATTTGGCGACTCTAAGTTAAGATATCACACCAGCTCGAAAATATCTCTTTTCGTTTAATAATAATAATAATAATAATAATAATAATAATAATAGTAATAACAACAGACAATGATAGACTATTCTAATACCTAACACAATAGGTATTTAAAGAATGGTCAGGTGAAATGGTAAATAAAATTTTCTCTCAACCCTCAACGCCCGTACTCTCTCTCTCTCTCTCTCTCTCTCTCTCTCTCTCTCTCTTAACTGGAAAGATATGCTTTCGTCACATACCCCCAACAGCAGAATGACTTAGCAGGAAATGGGCACATACTTTCAAATTTTGTGGTTTTGAAAGAGAGCTGGCGGTCCATATCCCAGTTGCCGGTAATTGAGTTTTGATACCTACCAAAAGATAATAAAACGTTTATCAATTTAACCTCTGTTAAGTGACTAAGGAAGTCCATTACACATCGGTTAGTAGCATAACAGCATTATCATTTATGGAGGCTATGTTCAAAGAACGTCATTCGCATCTGTTTCCCTGAGGATAAGGCCTTATAATAAATATATACAATAAATCAATTGGCTGTCATTGACCGCTTATCACACAGAATACAATAAGGGCAGGAAAAACAGCAAAGAGGTCTTAATCCTGTTAGATCTAACAAAGACAGTAAGCGCAGCTTCCAGTCATTTTATTTCTGATGGACAGAAAAAAAATACGACTATTTACTGGATAACAAGGTTGACTATTAAAGCCTGAATCTTTCTACGCACAGAATGCATAACTTAAGACAGACTCTTATAACACATGCATCGAAATTCCTGTAAGAAATTCTATTTGCTACGTAATGTGGGTTTTGCGACAGTTAAAAGTGACGTTTTATATCATTCTAAGATGTACGAGGTTTGTCTTTCTGTACAAAATGTGCAGAAAATTCGGTGTTTATCAGCAAAAGTAGATACCTCTTTTGGAAGTGAGTGTCACCAACAATAACACTGGGTATAGCGTAATATTGAAAAATCATTACAAGAGTTGGCAGCAAAATGACCATTCATCAAACAGTAGATGGCTACATCTCTTTGAAATTAGGTGACCGTTTCCTAGCGACCATACTCGCACTCAGATAATTGCAGTGAGAGAAAAGTGGGACTTGGCGCCATAGTTCAGTATTTATTTTTAGTGCTGAGCCATTTATTGCAAACCATGACCCGAAACGTTTCTTTTTGTGACTGGAAAGGTATTTATGTTAGTAACAATTCAATTTTTCAGCGAAATTTTCATTTAAAACTCCCTAGTCTTTTTGCGTTGATTGGTTTTTACAATATACCAGACGTAATAGAAGCATGTTTGTTCATCTGGTCTGCGCAACAACTATCGTATATAAAGAGCATATAGTAGGCTAGCTAGTTTTTACTTGGGGAATATATGTTTTATGGTGAGCTTGGTAGAACCCCGCTACACTTACAAATAACAAGCAGAATGGTTGGCTATTGGGTAAATCTCATTAATGGCAAATAGATGATTTTGTTGTTGTTGTTGTTGTGGGGTTTAACGCCATTTTTCAGCACACGGTAGGCTATACATAGCGGCCAGTATAAATGGTTGAGGAAGAACCTTGGAAAACCGAGAAAAGAACCACCGACCCACGAGAAGCTACTGGCAAGCTTTCTCACGTACACACGCTGGCCGAGCCCGAACTTACGCAGACAGAGGAGAGACTGCAGAGATCCGTAACGGTGAGCGTTTTATACCACTCGGCCTCTCGGGGCCCCGTAAATAAATGAAACTATTTTTTATCATGTATCTGAAGCTATTGCATGATTATAATAATGGTCTAGGTCGAAGCAGATGGGTTGAGAGCATTCAAAACATCCTATCGGAAACTGAGTTCCAATTTATTTGCGTTATTCAAAACATTCACAGCATGTGCTGGCTAGATGCAACATTTAAGGAAAGACTTCATGATCAGTTTTACACAAACATGGACATCATCAATTACTAACTTGACAAAAGTTGATACAAATAGAACTTTTTAAACGGAACTAAAACTAGAACATTATTTGTTAAGAGACGAATAAAAAATATATCGTAAATGAAATAAAATATCGAACATATGTAATCACTGTTTGTACATAGAAAAGGGAACTTTTACGTAGATATGAAAGATTGTGTACGCTTTACATATAAAACCAAAGGGTGATAAATTTCATTATCTCCTTCAATGTAGCTATTTCAGAGAACAAAGAAAGTAACTACTACCCAACCACTTTTATACGCTAACAAATGTACCAATGTTTAAAGTATTATTGTGTTCTGAGAAACTTGTTGTTTTAGGAAATCTTTCTAAAATGATTGATATTATTTTATCAAAATTTCTTTAATTTCAAATCATCTTTACTAGATGTGTTTATTGTTCTTTCCTTTTATAAGGAAAAGGAAAGTACTATAACTTCTTCATTGTAGAGTAATGTGTTTATTAGAGATTATTTTGTGCCCCATATATAGTAATTTACAACCTGTTTTCCCAAATATTTCAATATCTATGTAATTAAGTTTCACCATGATCTTATTCCATTGAAGTAATGACTGTAATAATTTAACAAAACTGTCAATCTGAGTTAAAATGCATTTAATGTGAATAAAATATATCGTCCATGACTGATGTACACGCATGCAAAGTGAGATACCAATATTTTACCTCACACGTTGCTTATTGTAACCTGAGTGCAATAAAATGTTTATGACACCGCACAAAAGTACGACACAATCAATGACTTACTGAACCTTAGTCTAAGGGTCCGCTTAACTATCTATATACACAAAATATTTTTAAAGGCATACATTTGTGAGTTAAGGAAAGTGAAGCTGTTTCTGAAAGCTGTCCTCAGGATACGTTCTTAGTTCAGCGGAACGTATTGTTAGTCACCCTTTCAACATTATGAACAGGTCGTAGTACAGCGCATCATATTCTCAATCCCTCTTTAAACATCCAAGTTAACAGGTCGTAGCTCAGCACAACATATTGTCAGTTACAATTTCAACATCAAAATTAACAGGGCGTAGCCCAGCGCAACATATTGTCAGTTACAATTTCAGCATCAAAATTAACAGGGCGTAGCTCAGCGCAATATATAATCAGTTACCATTTCAACGTCAAGATAAACATTATAGTGAAGTGTCTTAATCCAGGAACTGACTGCTCATTATGTGACGACGACTTTTGAATCTATTGTAGTTCAAAGAGTATGCATGCTACTTAACGTCAGCTACAGATGTGCTTAAACAGAGTTTAGAAATGGATCCTTTTAAAACTCCCTGATACGTTTAATTAGAACATATACTTAGCTGTATAATGATAAAATTTGTCCAAATAGTTCTTCAAAGAATAGAAATGTTTGCGTTCAAAACATATTTTAACAATTTAGAATGTTTTTAACTATGATTTCAAATATTTATTTTCTTTTCAGAAATATTTGCTGAATCTCTATATATGTATATTTTGATGTACTTATTATATGAAAGAGACAAGTTACAAATCATTAATGGAAACAATGTTTAAAACATTCAGTCAACACCTTTCTTACCTTAATTCATCGGGGCCACGGTTGGCCGAGTAGTCTAAGTCTCTCGTCTTTTCCGATCACTACCATTTCACTTCTGTCGGCTTGGGTTCGAGTATCTGGCTTGGCGAATGTGGGTATGTGAGAAAGCTTGTCAGTAGCTTCCCATGGGTCGGTGGTTCTTACCAGGATTTTCATCCTCCACTACATATACTGGACACCATATATAGCCTAGCATGCGCTGAAAAATGGCGTTAAGCCCAAAACAACAATAACAGCAACAAGAACCTTAATTTATCATCTTACTTAGGATACAGTCACAGCAAAGTGTCTTATTTTATGAAGCAGAATTTAGATATGCAACGTTAGCTCATACAAATCGTTGTTAATAAGCTCATTGCAGACAACAAGAAAAATGATGCAAACTAATAACTTTTTAATTCTGTTTGTGCATGTATGACTGTGCTTGTATATGTATCTTTATGTTTACATATCTTTCTTCTGTTAGTTGGAAATAATTCATACTAGTTTTTCTTCAAGAGATCTTGAAGTCTAAGGATTGCTTTTTATGGGAAGCTTGATAGATACCCGCTCTAGCAGTTAAGAAAAAGACGAATTTTAAAGTATTTAATTAGATTCTATTCACATGGAGATACATTAACTTTTCATTAATATTCTATGGTCGAAAATGGATGTTTATAACCGTTCTTTTTTTAATGGAAACAAATGTGTTTTTCATGTAAGAATTTTATTTGCTGACATGCAATTCTCGTATGTATGTAGCATTAATATATCTTACATCCTTATGCATTATATGAAAGTCGTCTTTGTTTTGAAAAGTATGAAATATTACAATGGTATCTAAATTTAGAAACACACCTAGAAATATAGAAACTAGTTCTCGAGCCTAAGAATAGTATCTAGACATCATGATGGAATATCAAGAGATAGCGACATTGTAACTGTTGTAAGGTATGGTTTGTTGCAAATTGGCATCATTCTCTAATTGAATGCCCATTTAACAGAAATTGATAAAAATTATCAACCATTGTTCTACAGTGAATACCCGAACAACGGGAAGATCACATATAATTTATCTTACAAATCTGTGACAATCCAATTGTAGATGCATTATCGAAATTGAAATATTTTGCAAATTAAAAAGGGATAACAAAATGTATCTTGGAGATATGAGTATCATATAGTGGGTAATGCATTTTCTTAACTAGTTTATTATTCTCTGTAGTCGTACATGGTTGATGTAATATAGGTAATTGCATAAATAATTAGTTTATTTAACTTTGCCAGTCTCTGGATCAATGATGTTCGTTTCCTTTTCACACATGCAGTTGTAAATTGTATAGTACATCTTTATGCTGAATAACGTGTCTGTTCTGCTCTGTTCTTTTCTATTTGAATTAAAATATGCATATTTGTATTAAAAGAGCGAAAGTCATTGCAGCTTTTTACATAAAACTTAGACAGCGCATTCTTTGTAACATATTGACAGGAAGGATGCAAATTCGTTAGACACTACAACATGTGTGAGATAGCATGGCCGAATATACAACTTTGGACAACATTAGCATCTTTAGTAATTGTTCTTGTGATGGAAACGTTGTGCAGCTTCCTATGGTAAGATCATCTAAAACGTTCCAAAATAAATGCACATATTAAAAATAAATATTTAAGTGGATGCTCTTTTCAGGTGTCTCTGGGGAAGAACAGTGTGAGTTATGGGTTTCTAAAGCTAATTTTTCTTCATTCTTTTATTACTATTCTTACTGTTCGATGTGATCGACAGTGAAAATGTCTGAATTGCCTGTTTTTGTAATGGTAAGTTATACACCCCACGTGATTTAAGTGCACTGGTTGACTCTTTTGCTTGCTAAAGCTTTTTCAGAATATATAAAACAATTATACTTAAATGCCATTGACCTCTTTTAGAAAGGATACGCCAGGTATAAATATAATGGAAAAGAGATCTTAATATTAGTATTGACGATGTATGATTGCCTCTCATTTGAAATAGATAATTTGTTCATTTTTCTGTTCATCAATGCGTATCAGTGTAACCACGTTTATGTATGACATTATCTGCTTCCTATCTACATAGTTTGTGTCCTCTCAGTCCAATCTGCTACCTCTCTATCTAGTTTGTATCCTCACAGTCCAATTGCTACCCATCAACATAGCTTGTATCTTTGCAGTCCAATCTGCTACCTCTCTACCCAGTTTGTAACCTCTCAGTCCAACTGGGTTGATGGAAGTACGTACAGTCTTGATGTTAATAGATTTAAGAGCATAGATAACACGTATTACCGTTTCCGACATTTTTCACATCAACACGTATTACCGCTTCCGGCATTTTTCACATCAACACGTATTACCGTTTCAGGCATTTTTCACATCGAAATGACACTAGATACTAATGATTAGAGCCGACAGATGAGGATAGGAACGGCCACCAAATGGTTCGAACTGTTCCCTACTCCAGCAAGTCAGAAATGTAGATCCCAGTCCAAATGAGGTATAAAATTATTTTGAAAGTAAGATTTTTCATTAACATCTGAATATGATATTCTGTCATATGAAAAGATGAACAAAATAAGAATTGATTAAAAAAAGTCTCGTACAGAAAAAAAAATTTTGATAGTATAATTCCTAAATATTACAAACTATGAATACCAATTATAAACGTCCAAGCACTAAGGACGTGCTGATGCGATGAAAGCTTTGCTTGTAGTCTTGTCTAGCCAACAGATTGGAGAAAATAAAGTTATAACCAATCTAATCTGAACTTAAGATCAAAATAAAATACGACGAAACATAAATGTTAAAGGCACCCCTTCCTCCCCTCCCTCACAGTATTTTGTGCAGTTTTTATTCTATAAATTTTAAAAGAAAAGATATTTGCACCCAATCTGAGTCATGAAAATGAAAGTGAAGATTCAAAACTATCGATCTTTCTACCCTTCTCTCTGCCATTCTAAATCCTTCTTTCCACCTTCATTAACAATGTGTGTTTGTGCTTGATCTCAGATGTCTATTGTTAAACCTGAATTGGCAATACATTTCTTTTCTGTCCTACCTTCTTCTTATGATTAATGTATACATTTACAATTGTATTTATCCTTTGTAAGTCAGATGAATGCTATCGCTCTGGAGACAAATTTGAAGTGTTCTGCTGTCAAAAGTAATCGATTTGACATGAAAGCTATGCTTTAAAAGTAACATGCAGATTGATTAAATGCAAGTGAAAAACTCAATAACCTACAGATGATAGTTCACTTTAGCAGTAATGATAGATAACAAATTTAATAGCAACAAACTAATTTATTGATACAAATAGATGGAGTCACAATTAATTATTTTAGATTAATTTAAAATCACTATTTAATACATTTTGATGTAATTATAAAGGTCTGTGTTGCTTTACAGAGGGGTTTCTGGACGGGGTCTATGCTATCACGCGCCTTGCGGGGTAGTATATATATACTCACAATTGTAAAATGCGAATATCATACAGATTTACGGCACATCACGACTTACCGTTTTACTTATTAGCTTGCTATTTTTCTGTTTTAGCTTAAGATGACAATCTCATAACAGCAATGATAAACGAGAAGCTAGTCCCTAACAAATATAGAAATAATTACTATAAAGACATAGAATTAATGAACAAGAAGGCATACATACACTGACGACAAATAAAAATCCCTGGCAAAAGTTACTACTAATTTTTATTTTCTTTAAAAAAGTGACTAGGAAACCCGCCTCAGTGATGGAAATGCCTGTCAGAAAGGGAGTGCAAACCTCAATGAAATAAAGTTTATTCTCCATGGAAGGAAAGAATGATACACTGGAAACAAGAATGTAAATCCCTTCCAAATTTAAAATATTAACCCCATTTAAAATTAAATTTTAAAATTCATTGAATATTTTTTAAAGGCACCGACACCAACTGCACAGAACCGACAGACCACACACAGACGTAAAAGTTCTTTGATCTTCGGTCCATAGGCTAGCTCTTTCCTCTTACCTAGGGCTTTCGAGGTGTCTGAATAAAAAGATATCTCAATAGTAACACATCTAAAGAACAAAGATAAAGCGTATGTACCGCTAAGAGCATTTGTTTTTATATATCGGAAAGTAAAGGGACGACTAATGCTTACAGCCAAGGCTGACCAAAGAGGCAACAATATATGTGTTTATTTAGTTATCACTGGTGAGTACAGCCTGTGGACAAGGAAGCCACGGACAGTACTTCTGGAACACTGCGTACAAAAAGCGAAAAACAATCTAATGTTTTGTTATTTTCATGTTAGAATCGAAATATTGCCTGAAAAAGTGGCATATATTTCAAAAGATATATACATCTTTTTAATGCTCTAATTTTAAATAGTCAACGATGGCGCTAAGAGGTGTCTATTTCAATAGATAAAAGCTTGTTTTTAATATAACAGATTTTAATAATCCCTGGAGTGTAGAAACTACTGGTCACAACACTTATTTAAATCTTTCCTCACTTGTAAAGAAGCACAAAAATAGTCGTGTGCTGAATCTAACTTAGATATTTTATTCATATTTTAATGATTGACGGTAGAATACAAAATAAAACACATCTTAAAGAACTCATCTGTACTAGATCAAATGCCTTAAAAATTGAAGGTATCACATGGTCTTGGTCTGTTGCTTGAATGTCAGAGTTAAGATAGCAAAGTATCATATGAATATGTGAGTATAATATTAATATTTTGTTGAAATATTATTTCTGACCATCTGTTTTCTTTTTACATACGAATATATTGTAGGCCTCATAATGCAATATAGCAGTGAATACTCTTGGGCTCATTGAGGCGCCCTTGTCTTATATAATTCGTAGCATGAACTGTATATAGACTGTTGGCCTTAAATACTAAATAACAATATTAATAGCATGAACTGTATATGGACCGTTAGCCTTAAATACTAAATAACATGAATTGTATATGTACCATTGGCCTTAAATACTAAATAACATAAATTGTGTATGAACCGTTGGCTTTGAACTAAATAACATGAATTGTATGCGGACCGTTGGCCTTAAATACTAAATAAAAGTTGTTATTGTCATTAACATAGTCTTTGGCATTGTATTGAATGTGACAAAAATTATAGACAAGGTAGGATGACCTCATAGCATGAATGTAAACGACTAATTAAAATAATGATGCACGTTGCATAAAGTTACAGTTCGCTAAGAGTCATGTGGTACACAGTGCTAGCCCTTACTTTTCTCGTTTTGTTGTATACAACTTCCGTTATCAGTTCACATCCTTTGAACTTGTGTTTAATGCCTTATCTTTTAAGAAATCAATTAAACAATCTTAGAAGAAAAATACACATTTGAGCACCAGCTAGAGTGAAAATTGTTGCTTCCTTACAGAAGGCACGTATTTGTTTTCATCAGTGCATGTACATTTACTGCAGTTTTACATATTGCCTTTTTAAAACTTGGATATATTGCTTAAAATCACTGTCTATAGGAAATTGTATGTCAGTAGTAACATGGAGAAAAATCATGTCATGACTGCATTTTATCACAAAATAGAACAAAACACTTGCATTTACATCAATATAACTTTAAACATTGTAACATTTATTGATATCTTCTGTATGTATACTATTCAGACCTTTTGTATCTCAATGTATTATATATTTCATAATGAGACATTGAAATAAACTAATAAGAGAAAACCACAGTGGCGATACCATTTTTATTGTCATAATGGCGATATTACATTAGGAACTTTTTTTTACCCAAGATCTACGGAACTGCTCTTTACGAATGATTGCCCCTTATCATAGATCTTCTTCAAGAAGAAATTTTTATTTAGAAACTGTAAACAAACTGACTGTATTCTTTCATAAAATTAAATACAGAATAGATATGAATATTTGATAAACTTGTCTGCTGTATTTTCGTCTTCTACAAAAATCCGGATGGTATGGAATTTGTACAGGTTTGTGACGAGCGTGTGCAGAGTCTTTTTGATGTTGGTTTTTCATTTGTTGAAGGATGGCAATATTACAAGTAACAGATTTCGAAAGGTAACTTCAGGGCAGGTTGAACAGTTCATTTGTCAGCAAAGAAAATGTCAATACCAAGAGGAAATGAGAAGGTGATGTAACTCCTTTAAAACAGTACATGGATTCTGAAGGTAATCATAGAATCCCACATTGTATACTACGAGAGGAAATCTGTAATATTATTTCATCTTTTGTTTTGAGTATGAACCCACACCATTACGTTGGTTTCTTATATCCCTTACGTGAAATTTGGGGAGAACAATTTCAGTTTTCAGTTATAACAGATTTACAATTTTCCAAGCTAGAAAATACTTGCATGTAAGCAAAAGCAGCTGGAATCCATCAGAACAGGCAACAAACCGAAGGCAGCGAATTCCACCTCCGAAGCAGAAATGGATATCACGTACAATGCCAAAGTTCTAGGTCCTCTTTCCCTTCGTCTTCCACCACCCTTCAGTAATCACTGTAGATGGGGCGCGCTCTTCAATTTGGAATGAGGACAAGCCGAGAAATGCACTAAATGTGCTGGAGTGATATCTTCCTGGAACGAGATGAAGATGGGGAAGAATAATTAATTGGTTCAAAAGAAAAGCAAACAAAAGCAAGATCTGGTTCAAATGAAAGTGACGTATAAGAGCAAAAAACTAAAATGCTTGACCGAGACCCTATAAGACCATATATACTCATTCAGAAGAAAAGGCCAGCAGATATGTTAGTCCCAGTCAGCTCCTTATTTCTAGCAATGAACCGTATTAGTCCCATCTGCGGGAAACTATGTTATGAAAGAAATGCCATTGGAATACATTTATGGCTTCCTGGCTGAAATGAAGAACCAGTCATGACTGACTATTGAGAAACTATCAACACCTTATAGTATTCTGAAATAGTAACATAGTTTCTTTTAAAAATGTGAAAATGTAAGGAAAAAAGATTTAACATGATACAATTTAAGTCGATCCCTACAAAAACGTTTGCTTGAATAGTACTAACAAAAAATATTGTCAAATAGTTCATAGAGGATGTTTTCTTGTCTCACGTAAATAGCGGATATATTTCATGCAAAAAGTGATATTTTAACGAGTGGCGTTTTGGCACCACGAGAAGGATTATATCCGGTATTTACGCAGGAAAAGAAAATAATCTTTTTCTTATATACCAGAAACGAAAGCTCAGAAGATTAAACTCACTCTTTAGCACCCCACCCCATCTTTCTCTTCGTTAAGTCACATCGCTTTATTAGGCTAATCACATAAATATCATTTTTGTGAGGGATGTAAGGAGAAATAACTGAGACGCGAAGTCCAGTCAGATTTCTACAGCAAAAGATAATTTTCATGTCTGAAATGCAGTGCAATTTCTATTTATTTGCTATAGCTCACTTGCTTAGCATCTGTAATCACACACAATCAAGCATCGCATGGCATGATGGGAAATCGTTATCTCCACATGTGTCACTTTAAGGATATATTTTTCGCATCTGAAAATATAAAGATATATCTTTCACATCTGAAAATATTAAAATGAAAACAAAAACGTAAACATTACTTAGTCAGTAATTTTCTATACTTCATACTTAAGTTTAAAATAACAAAATATATTTAAGAAAAGAAAAATTGCTGTAATGGCCTCAAAAACTGTCCAGGTCATATACATAGCACTATATGAGTATGATTACCAAATTTAATTTAATCTGAATACCATCACATGGTTTTGAACCAATTGTGCAAACTATGACTAGTCCATAAAGTTTTAAAAATGTGTAAAAGATTGAAAATTTTGTGTAATGTCATGAAAATTATATAAAGTCATCTATGGATTAGCATAATCAAGTGGGTAAAATTTCTTGACTTTCAGTTTTATAATTTTGTTCTCACCGGCAGGGAGCCCAACTAGACCAAGCCGGTTCAAACGGTCCAGAGTTATCTATAATAGCAGTGACAGTGAATAAAAGTAACATTGACGATAAACGATACAGTAGAAAGAAACAAAGTGTTGACATTGCAGGTGAATGTGCCATTAACTCTAATTCGTATTGTTCAGTTTCGTCTTCATCTCTTCGCGAACATTTAATTACAACTCATGCGTTGTATTCATACGCCTATTTTGATGTCATGCATATTCTCTTATAGGTTTCTAATATTGTTTTTTTTAAGCCTACGGAGTCAGAAACATAAATGTTATTTTTCATCATGCAGGTACAATATTTTCATTCAATCCGATTGAATGTGCAATACCTTATTCTATATAGAACTATTTTTTTATATTTTGCCTTGTGCTGGTTAATCAGCTGATCCATATATGCACTGAAGACACTTTTTAAAAAAGATTTCTTTCCTTCTCATGCTCACCATCAATATATATTATAAAAACAGAAACAGCTTTGTTTGTATGGGTTTAAGAAAATAGTTCACTAGTGTAGTGGAAACGTAGTATTTTTACTAGTATTAACTTGAGGATAAATCGAACTACTTTTTATGCTATATTCTCGTGAAACAGAAACTTTTCGTATTTTCACTCGTGGCTGATACCAATGGTGAAAATACGACGTTTCAACTTATCTCGTGAAATCTTTTCTAATATCCACAAAATTAAACGTATATATCTTCTATCTAGTTATCAAACTGTAGGGGCAATAGCAACATGTTAGTGATGGCTATATAACCCGTAAGACCAGCTTCCACTGGCAATTATTATATATTTATGGTATGCAGTGCATACCCAGCCATTTAAGAGCGTCATTATCAGCATGGTGTAGAGCCAGCAGCTAATGGACAGTTGTAAAATGTGTGACATGGTCTGCACAGCACCACAGGTACAGGAAGAGTTAGTTGCCTGGTCCCATCGGACAAGGCTGACTGCACAACGACCCTGACCTGTCCGGAAACGGTTCAGCCTGGTCCACAGATGTCGTGGAAGGTTGAAGCCAGGAGCTCAGACGCATGACTCAGCTACGAGGGAGTGGTTTACTACATCTGTTGAAGACTACACATCATTCCATGCCGAAATAGCTTTCATGTCCTCTGGCAACGGATCTAACCAGACTGGACGTTTCGAAGCCAGACGGACTACTGGATGTGAGGTGATGTCCATATACAGTGGAAATTTCTCACTGCCATAAACCTTAGCCATCAGCTTTGTGGTTACTTTCTGTATACGGAGATGTGGAGGAGAAATGTTGCTGAATACCGGCAGCCATTGTAAAGAAGTAGAACGTAGTGTTCCACTGGCAATAACAACAGGTTAGTGATGACTGTATAGCCCGTAAAAAACTTCCACTAATTTATATTTATCGTTCCGCCGTAAGAAAATGCGGAAGTTAGTTAATCTGAAGGTCAGGACCGCGGATTTGCATCTTTCATAATATTCTTCAACTTTTGTATTATAATCATATAATAGTAGTCGGTGTGGTCGGTTGCGCTTTCAACGAAGGGATGTCTGTGCCAGTGGACTTAAAGCCTGAAATCTTATACGATATAATTTGTATATTAGTAGTTCACATTCTCCATCTTTCGATGTTTAGAAGTTGGTAGTTTTGAATTTTTCATGGATAACCTTCGCGTGGTATATGTCAATAGTGTAGGTGCAGGAGCGTATCTACACAACCTTGTTGGGAAGATGCTTAATCAAAACTAAGCCCACATAGCAGTAGATGTATTAAATCGTTGTGCTTACATAAAATTTTTATGAATCAAGGAGAAGCCACTGATAGTCACATCTCAAGCAAAAGAGAATAGTTCAATGTGTCTAGATTATGAAAGGGCAAAAAACTCGAATAACCCTATCCGGCAACCATTGTGGTTCGGCTACGATGCAGAGCCAAACAACTGGTTGTTTGAAGTGGGTCGCCCAGTACTCAACACTATCTCAGCAGATGCACCCAAGGGCTAAGACCAAGAGGTCTACTTCTGGTATCCAGATGGACTTCATGACTATCCGTTGACTCCAGAGGCCATAAGTGTTTCAGCAGAGTGGCTCTGCGACTATCAGCGTGCTTCAGTGAGCAAACTGAAGGAAGTGGTAAGTTCACTGGAAAAACACAAATCTAGTCCTAAACGGACGCTAAAATGGAACACTACTTAGTCAATTACAGAAATCTCGAGCTAGGGCAACACATCACCATGTTTCATCGTATGATGCAGTTTGACGAGAGTACGTAGATGTCGCAGTACATAACAGCTAAACAAAGACCTGCGAAATGAGATGTCTGACTTAGAGCAATACTTCTTCAAACTGATGAACAACTCTTTCTTCCAGAAGATTATGGAGAACCCGAGGAAGAGAATTCGACTGGATCTTGTGTGGTCGGAGGGCGAGGAGGACAAGCAGTGCCATCTGAATACCGACTAGTCATTCCAGTTGCAGAAGATCTTTGGTAGCAACCTTGTTGTTGTACATTCCAGAAAGACCATCTTGAACCTCAATCACTCCATCTATACAGAGCAGGTAATCCTTGATCTGACCAAGGACTTGGCATACGACTTTTACAGTAATCAGACTACGGGTACAAGTCGCGCCTGTCTTACCCGGACAGTGACAGTCTCCAACTAAGCATCGCGATCGCTGGTGCTCACCTCTACGACATGAACGACTGTCTTAAACAGCATCTGCTCTACAACACAGTTGGAACAACGAACAACACAGAAACTCTAGTGGTCCATACTAGAATCCCCTAACGTTGCTTTTTGGGGATTGCTGTTGCACTCGCACGTGTGCTACTGGTGCATCAGATGAGGTATAAAGAAGTTCAGCAACTACCAAAGCCGGGTTGTCCCAGAAGATATAAGACCTTGATGAGCTGTATCACTTCCTGCGCTTGTTGCGTGGCTGGATGTCCTGGCGCGTTCATTGTCCAGTCTGGAGATGATGTTCGACAAAGAAGTCTGGATGACTGGAACCTTTTCAAAGTCACTCGCAAAACACTATCGATTATCTATAGGCACAAAGTGACATACAACTGTTGTGAACAGATGAAACGAACTTAGCTAAAGGTCATCCTGGCCATCTATTCGGCTTTGTATTTAGTTTAAGTATCTGCCATCTCTTCGTCGCTCACTGTCTCACGGCCTGCAAAGGTAAGGTTCCGGCCCATGTATTATTTTCCTGCACCAGAATCCACCATGATGTCATGCTCTAAATATGTAATCCTGGCACTGTTTAGGTACGATATATATCTGGCATAGCAAAAACCTCTTTCCACTACTGATATCTCGGCTACTCCTGGGTATAAGTTTGGCTTTGAACGTCCTTATTACCGACACTTTATTAATGAGGGGTTGTAGAAGTCTTCCATATCACAAGCAAATATAACACCCTTTCCCGCATCCTCGAAGGACAAAACTATTTACTTTTTGCTGTCGTGTTCAGGTTGATGGTCTATTGAGGGTAGTTCTAGTTCAACGCCACCTTGTTATTGCGTAGCACTCGGTTGTACACTTTTCCCATGTACTGCTAACAGTGCGTTTGTCACAACGTAGAACTCCAGGGAGATACTGCTGATGGTGTAGCTCAGCCAAACATCGGCGTTTTAGGATTTTCCGGGTGTTGTCGTTAAATGGCAGTTTTAAAGAGGGTTGGTCTGAAAAGTAAGAGTAGTAGAGCAACAGTTCGTCTAGTGGATCACTTATATTCGGTATAAGTGACGTCGTTGTCGGCACGTATGGTGGCAGTGTTTGCGCTTTCTTTTCTGTTGCGCTACCGTTAAGAGTAACTGTTCAGGACAGCCTAGCAGTGCCGTGCAAAATGACAACGTGTTTGATGAATTTTGGAAACCTGACAAGAATACTATTTTGGTAATTAGTGATAATGCCGTTACTACGGACGGCCTTTAAACCTAGTGCGTGGAATAGGGAGTGAAATTCGTTGAGTTTATTTGCATGTTGAGACATTCTTTAGTACGTTTAATGGTGTTTGAGATCACGAATTATTCATGTATTATGCTGAGACTTGTCTTTGTGTTATCCGCTGTTGAGCACTCTAACCATGTGTGAAGACAATGAAATAACCGACTTTGTCGTCGGTCGTCTAGGCAATGTGCTCCCACTCTCATCAACGAAGCCAATATAGTGAAAAAGCCATATCCACAGTAAGATGGCTATAGCAAAGCATTTCCGAGTTCGATGCGTACACAAAACTCGGGGCTTTACTGAAGAACACACCAGAAGGATCGCATTGAAAGCAACGCAGAATGTTGCAGTCGCAGCAAAGTGGGAATTGGATGGTGATAACCTACCAAAATGACTTAAGTAAATTACTGGCCACGTCTACTCTTGGAGAACGCCGAGGCTACAAGTTACTCCAAGCCACGAAAAAAGTAAGGAGAAATCCACAAGCAAGCTGCGAGATACCATGTGTCGAGACTTGAGGATGCAGGGCTCAAAAGAAGAGGCGGTACACGAACCAGGCAGTATCCCAGTGCTATGGTCTCAACAAGGCATTTCATATATACCGCAGTGCGCTTTCGATTACCGTAGTAAAGAAGGTACAGCGCGAAAAATGCCTACACGAGAAAGGAGAAAATGACCAACGCGAAAGAGGATAAGATACGTCTAGAGATAAGAGACCGCGTTACATGAGTCACGTGAGGATCAACTAAAGATCGCTGATGATTCATGAGGAGTACATCTCAGCAATTAATCGCTATTTGGGAGACAATCAACAGTATCTTCAATGAGAACACGACATAGCCGTGAGATTTCGAACCTCTCTCGCAAACATGGCATCCCCAATGCCTCGATTCTCATGTGGTTGGGGTTTATTATAAGATTGGAGCAGTGACGCCACTCCAGTCGTTCCAACATTTAAATCTGATCCTAGTAGCAAAAAAATGGGTTAAAGCAGGTACAGCGACTTGTCATTTCTGCTGAAAATCGCCGTGGGTGTGACTGGTTGCTTGGCCAAGTAACTGTTATCGCTCTGCCTCTCGATTGCCGCTCTCAGTAGTCACATTAGCACGCACAGACAGCAGCGAGAGAAAAGCGCGGGACAAAGTGTTATTCGTTGAAGAGAGGGGAAACCAGATGGCCGCGAGCCCCGACGCAAAAATGGTAATGATTAGTGCTGTTTTGTTGGCATCGTGATCTTCGACTTCGTTGTGCTATTTATGATGACATCACGTTCTGCAAAGGCCGCAGGCTGGTCAAAGCCCCCCCCCCCTTTTCTCATAATGCGGCCGCGGTATTCTCTCCATGCTGCCGTTGCTCATGCTGAGTAGCCTTGTTGCATTTGGGAAACGTAGAATGAACAGTTAGGAATCGAGTACTGGGGACAACAAGAGCACCCTAAGCCAACCTGCTTACAGCTAGGGTTAATTATGCTTTCACTATCGGAATAACAGCCGACAAAATATTCGATGCGTTTCATTTATGATCGCTATGTCAATGAGGAACTGGTATTTCATGGCGAAACGTTCAAGCAAATAACCTCTCCGGCGGGGTATGTAGAGCTTTCTATCACAGGTGCATCACGGTAATCTGCATGAAAGACAGTCGCTGCATCTGCAGATAGAAAGCCTGTTATCTATGTTAAAGACCTAGTTCTTTGTTCTAGCGTTTGCGCTGTTTCGCTTCATGCACCACCTACGCCAATTTTAGCACAGCTAACAAGTCGCTCAGAAACAAAGGCCTTTTCCTGTATTGTGCATGGTTGAGTCCTTGCGGCTTTACCAATGACTGTTAGCACCCCACTCTTGGCAGAGTCGCACAATGGAACTGTGTCCGCTTTCGGTATTCCTGACCATAGTAGCATAGTTCCATAGTAGTATCAAAACTGACGGGCTTGTAGCCTCTTTTATCTGTCAAAACCATGCAACTGGTTGCGTCTGTTGTCATTCGCGAGAAGTTTCTTTACCAATGCCATATTGTATACTTAATATGTCTAAGTTAATGCAATTACGTAAATAATGATATGTTTTAAAAAAAACAAACAGACATGTGCAAAATGCGGAAACGGGTAGCCGTTGGCTTCCAGTCTCAGTTCCTGGTATCACCATATAGACAACAGAAGGAGGCCCTGGCGGCTGAATACTTATGCGCCTGACTACTAAACATAATCTTGACTGGCTGGTATGTCCTTCGGGCTGACGTAGTTGATGGATACCAACTGGTTTGGGTCCAGCCTCTAAGGTGGGTGGTCATCTGGGTCGTAGCAAACACCACGATTCCCAAAGTGTGTGTCAGTGAACCCCATCATGGATTACCGATCGAACTCCACTCCACCCCTATGACAACAAGCTACCGTAAGGCAATTTATAAATAGCAAGGTGCAGTCATACAAAGGCGGGAACAGTTGACAGAAAGATACAATTGCTATACATTCTCGTCAAAGCTATGGAATGAATGGTATTAAAAGACAAGACTGGCGTTGATACAAAGAAAATACTTGGATCTACATATGAGAGAGAGAGAGAGAGAGAGAGAGAGAGAGAGAGAGAGAGAGAGAGAGAGAGAGAGAGAGAGAGAGAGAGAGAGAGAGAGAGCTTACAGAAAGAGTTTTAATAAAAGAACTGGCACCCATCAGAGCAGAGAGCACCAGACTACGATGAGGACTTATTGACTGGCTTCAAAGTGAAAAATGAGAGGTTCAGTAAAGGTGCAGGAACTGAAGTCGAAAACTCAGTTCAGATCGATTCCATTTAAATTCTCATTCTCATAAATGAAAATTTAAACGGAAGGACGATAGAAACAAAACAATACACGCGAGTTGACGGAGGTATTGACAATAGACAGAATAGATCAATACCAGAACAGTGGCTTAGAAAGTTATTGCTTTCCTGAAACGTAAAGTTAGTGCAGATGTTTATAAATAACGAAATCAGCTTTGTGTACCGACTCTGGAGTTTAGACGAAGAGACAAGGAGACATATAGACCAGTCAATTTTGTATTGTGGGAATTTCGTTCATTATAATGTATGAACTATGAATACGTTTTTGAGTAAACGATAGTGCATATATTCAGCATTTTGCGTTCATTTTGATGTTTACTGGTGTTGTCTTTGATCAAATTAGATGGTATTCTTTTACTTCTTTTTCAAATTTGCGTGCGATTATTTTCTTTACTATTGGTGTACTTTCTGCTTATTTATGTTATCACTTCACCTTTCTCCACTTTGCTTCTAATTCTTTGTTTTCTTACTTTTTCTTCCTCGTCTGTGTCTTCCTCTACATTAAACTGGCACACTTGTGCCTATATGAATAATGATATAATAATTAGTATTCTTTTCGACTCATGGAAAAGGGCTCTAAACACACCGGAACTGGTATTAATGTTTTGTTTTTAACACATTGAAGTGTTCTATATGCTCACTGTAAAAAATTAAAAAGTATCTAAGAACGATAAATGTTCTGTGTTCTTGTGGGTCCGATTTAGCACAAGATTTCCCGAATAATATTTTTGGTTATCGAGAGTAAGATCATTAGTGATTATGAATTGCTTGAGTTTAGGGCTCTGAGTTAAAGAAAACTTGTTTTCGCTGTTCTTAGGCAAAATAAAATAAAAACAAGCAATTTATTTCCGCGGTTATTTTTGTTTAGATAAATTGAAAAATAATTTACGACCCTCTATTTATAGCACAAAAGGCGGTAGTATGACAAAGCGATCTTTCATTTCTCAACTCACATGTGCAGACGTACGACATCGACATCTACGGACCTATTCGAGATAATCAGAAATAAGGGATGGTATTATCGAGTTAAATAATGATTGTGAAATTATTTAGGTTATTTTAGTCATGTATCCAGATTTAGATATATACAAAATCTCAATTTGTCAATAGTCCGAAAGGCTAGATTAATGTAACATAAACATGTATAGGATAGTTTCATTCTGATCGATATTTGAGGACTAGGAAAATAAATTAGGATTCAGGAGATGGACATGGGGGAAATATTACCCAAGACAAGCAAGATGTGATTCATTGCTTATATTTATTATTTAGAATTGTTAATTAATCTGTTATAGAGCCATTATATAGATTATGCCAACCCCAAGCAAGAGCTAATATTACTTTCAGAAAAACTTGTAAGTGCAACACTTTTTGCAAGTTGACAACTCTTTATTGAAAGATCAAGATATTGTTTCAGTAGTGAAAGAAACAAATTATCAATATAAGCAAAAATGCATACGCCAGGAGCAAGCATACACTTATGACAGCGTGGAAAAAGTCATCAAAATTCTTCTGTATCATGGAAATATAATAATTATATAAGTAAGACAACGCATACTGTAATGAAATCGGATGATACTTTAACAAAGAGTCAAAACAATTTTTGAGGAAACAATGTATGTTCATCTAGGCATGAAAATGCAGCTGATCTTCAACACTTTTTAAATATAAATTGTTTCCAAAACTTGATGATGATCAAGCGATAATCATTGTAAGTTACAATAACTTTTACCGAAGTAAGACAAATTTTAAAAAGGATAGATAAAAATTGAGGTTATAATGTTCTTGACCTATTTGCCATAATTTAATGTCTAATTTGATAGATTCAGTTTATGTCATCATCACTTCTTGTACAATCTAGATGACTTCTTTTTCATCTTCCTTTTCAAGAATTAATAATTTACACTCTGTAGATTAAGTTCGCAGCTTAGATTCATTTGTGGTAATCAGCTATTAGAGTCCCTGCTTGACTTATTTGCTGGTCGAATGGTTCGTTATTGCATTGCTTATTTTATTGGTAATTTTTATAATTTTGGTTTCAATTTCTTTGCTATTTTAATTTATATGCATTTTATATTTTTCAAATATTAACCAAGTTAGAATTTGTTTTACACCTTTTTTTTAACTTGGCTTACACTGTTTGAAGACTTAACACTTGCTTTCAATTATCATTTTTAATTGCTGTTTATTGCAATTTTTAAAATTAGTTTGTAAATGTTCTTCCGATGAAAGGCTTGCGCAATTGCATGCTGGTATGTTTGTCCCATACATCTTGTCTGTTTTCATTTTGTGTGTTTATGTTAATAAGAATGTTTGTATGTAAAGAGGTGCGTGTTTGTTAATAAGGATGTTTGTTTGTAGGGATGTGTTTGTTTATTAGCAATGGTGTGCGTTTGTTTGTCCATAACCGGCGTGAGTAAACCCAACCAATCCTTTTTTCCTTCTCTGTTTGTAGCATTGTTCTGAAGCTTTTTGTTATGAAAGATTTATAAAAAAAAAATTATTTGCAACTTTTATTTTGATAAAATTGTTTTTGTATTATAGATTGCCATGTTATCTGTTTAAATTGTTTGTAAGATTCGCAAAATATTTAAATAAGTATTCTTGAATTAGTGTTTCTTACTATTTATATAATTTGTTTGTATTTTTACGATTTTAAAATCATACCTTACATTACAGATTTTTGTTTTCATTTTTAATTTTTTAAATATATTTACAGTTTTGTAACTGATAATTTTAGTCTGCTCTAAATTCGGTTTCATTTCTGGAATTATGTTGGATATATGGGTGCCATTATGTTGAAAACACTCATCCTTCACCTATACAACCTGATTACAACTGCTATTTTGATTTTCACTTAGTCACGTGAACGTTTGATATCAAATCTATGGAACCCCTGCCTGCTTTATATCATTAAGTTAGTAAGGATGCGCGTTGAATTGTCATCAAGTGTGTCAGATTTACATTGTGAGATACAATGTTAAATTCCCATTAGACTCAGTATCGTCCCATTTATTCCTAATATGGCAACCTGTGTTAAATTCCCGTTACCGTCATACAGGCCCACTTTCTTTTCTTAAACTGGCAGCCGAAGTGTAATTACCATAACCCTCTCTAATTGCACAGTTAAACCTATGGACCTTTTTAATAATAAGCTCTCATAGTGACTGACCCACAATGCTAATTATGTGAACCTAGTAGTGATTCATATTGTTAATTCCCATGACCGCCATATTGATCCAAACGTGCCCTTGTGTTAAATTCATCTAACCGGCACAGTTACTTTTTCGTTTCCTCTGTAATGACCCATGTAAATATTTACATGCACACCTGCATAAATCCTGGTACTTCTAACCCATCTTTGTATCGGAAAATTGTAGTAAATTTTTTAATTAAAATTAATGACATAAACTGCTATATTATTAAACATAATTTGGTGATAACTGCAGGTAAAGTTTCGTCTTATCAGTTCTTTCTTAAGAAATTGCAATTGTTAGGTATATTTAATTTGCATTGTTTGTAAGTTTGTTTTCTATTTCATTATATGCTGTTGATAATGTGACATTGAATTTGGACTCGACTTTGTCCAATTACAAGTTCATTTTCTACCTGACCTGAATCATTGATTTTGGTTTTGTAGTAAACATGTTCATCTCAATCTGAGTCTAGAACTTTGGAAATTCTTAGGATCCTTTTAGAAAGAAACTTTCCATTAGGTAATATTTTTAAAACAATGCTAATTGTGACTTGAGGTCAGACTCAATACGACCTTAATATTTAGTTGTGTTTGATTAAATAAGTAAATGATTGGTGTCTAATGGCACATAAACACATACCTGGTTTATAGTAGCGATACAATTAGAGTAAACTGTCATATCCAGAGACACAACGCACACACGGCGACCGTCCCAGCATGATGTGAGAATGATTCCAACTGACACACTTCTGGTCGCAAGCCCGAAAGATCCACAGCTGCTTTTTATTTACGTCAGAACCAAGTTGTTAACGACCGTACCTTTCATGCTCTCGACTCTGTACATTTATTGCCTCTCCATTACTCGAGATAACATAGCTACTAAGCGATGCCAACATCATCGCCATCGTCGGCAAAGGCTGCAACAACTCAGTGTTAAAGATGTTTGAAAACCCATTATTTCCAACAAAACTTGATGAAATTTACTACACTTCGTCTTTAGGGACTGGAAATTAATTTTTATTCCCATCAAAGTGAATTCCACTCCACTGTGGGAGGTGTGAAGACGATACAAGATCTGATCCTAATTTCTACACATTATGAAACAATTGAGTCACATTTGTTGGATTTATCTTTCGAATATTCAATAAGGCAATACATTTATTGAGACCAACACTTTTCCTTAGTTATATCCATTGTGTGTGCCTCTGTGTGTGTGTGTGTGTGTGTGTGTGTGTGTGTGTGTGTGTGTGTGTGTGTGTGTGCCATTTTGCATTACAATCATAGCATGGAAATCATCTAGATCCATAATCTATAATCAAATACAGTATTCGCATTCCCGGTAGGAAAAGGTTGTTGATTTATACGACCATTATTTACCCGTGTTTCTATCTGTCCCCGGACTATCTCTCGGTCATATTTTGGAAACTGCAATTGTATGGGAAGATATGAATAAGGTTTTTTTCTGAGTAATACTGCACGACCTTGAGAGCGCAGTGTTAGTCCGAAAAAACGAGTTCGTATTTTCCCATACAAATGCAGTAACCCTATTATGTGTGTGTGATTTGGATTTTTAACGTAGATGTAACAATTTTGCAGTCATATCGGTACGATGTCTGCAGTGTGGCAATTAACAGTGATGTCGTTTATGTGTTTGAAAGTTTCATTTGTGACTCAGTGAACTCGTCCTCGTCGTTAACTTTATCATCTCTGTGGACGAAACAGCTTGTTTAGTTCATCCACAAACAAGTCAAAAGAAACCAAAGGCTAAAGCGTGTACTAAATTAACGTACACGGTTTGTTTACAAAGTAGTTCCTAATACGCTATGTTATTTTTAGACACACGTGTCGTGCAGTATGAAACAAATACGGAAAATTACTGCACGATTCTGACAATGTTAAGTCAACGGAGAAAAATAATGAGTACATACATACATACATACATACATACATACATACATACATACATACATACATACA
>JAECUM010019496.1:0-25397 GCA_016617855.1 Megalonaias nervosa | reverse complement strand
ATTGCCATTTGATCAGCCAGACTATTTCCAAACGACACATGGAAGCTTCCTATTTCTCAAGCACATTTGTCAGATTTTATTCAAACCTTTATAATGCAACGCTACTATTGAGCAATTTCATTTCTATAACACATTAGTTGTAAAATGTACTAATCTTGGCAAACTTTATTCCTGCCAGACAGAGTGTCATTCTATATCGATTATGCAGAAATATCTGTACATCTTTATCCAAACACACTGTCAGTTTTAGAGCATATTTCATGTCTTAGAAAAACTTATAGGTTATGTTTTGGGGGTCCTCCATAAAAACCAATTAACTTCTCTGCAAATTTTATTCAATATTAAAATTATTCAAATGCTCTTTTGAATAATAATAATAATAATAATAATAATAATAATAATAATAATAATAATAATAATAATAACAACAGTTTAATTGTCTTAAAAACGTGTCGAACAACCTTTTTGGACGATATTAATTTGTTCACAACTGACATTCAAAGAATACTTAAATATAGGCTAAATCTAATTCTGATCTTTTTATGGAATTTGAATATAAAGAATCATTCAATTGTTCAATTTAGTTACACTAAAATATTTTGCCAAAACTAATATTGCAATGAAGAATAGGAGCAGGTCATTTGCATACGGGAACTGGTGATGGAAAAGACCACATTCTATCCCTACTAAACACAGACGGAATCTATTGTTAAATCAAAGACGATTCCTTTCTAAGCTAACCCAAAGATTAGTCCTTTTCAAGTTTAGCCGTAGATGAGTCCTTTTTAAAGTTAATCCCAAGATGAGTCATTTTACGTTAAATCAAAGTTGAGTCCTTTTTAAGTTAACCCATAGACGAGTTATTTTTAATTTAACTCAGAGATGAGTCTTTTTTTATTTAACACAAAAATGAGTCACTTTAAGTTAACTCAAAGCTGAGTCCTTTTTGATTTGACACAAGATGATTCATTAAGTTAACCTACAGTCGAGTTTTCTTTTAAAATATAACTCAAAGATGAGTCCTTTTTCAATTACCTCAAATCTGAGTCCTTTTTCAAGTTAACCCAAAGATGCATCTTTTTCTATGTTAACTCAAAGATGAGAATCACTGTATTATTCATAGTAAAGCTTTTTTCTGTTTAGATTTCGCCAAAAAGGGTCAAATTCACGGAATTATTAAATTGATTACTTTAGTCATGAAAAATCTAAAAACTTTTATGTGCATTGAGAACTGATTTCATGTTTACTAAGCAACATGAACGCTAATATGTTGTCGTAAAATTGAAATTTAATATATTGATGAATAATGTAAATTTCTCTGAAAACTATACTTTATGACTTATAGTAGATTCAATTAAATAAAATGCATGTTACATTTAAAGTCGTCACCACCTTAAATAATGCAAATGTGAACCTGTAATGAGGTATATGCATTTCTAGATTTTTTTACCATCATCACTTCTGTGTAAATTATAATGTTTTATTCCATAAACTTCATTGTCATTCACAATAATAATAATAATGACAATAATAATAATAATAATAATAATAATAATAATAATAATAATAATAATAATAATAATAATAATAATAATAATAAATGAAGAAATAGTAGTATTAATGATGATGACGACGACGATGATGACGATATATTACATTACTAGTTATATTAAACAAATTTTAAAGAGTTCACAACACAGAAAATGCTCGATTTCGGCAATGATAAGGGATTCAGAACCTATGCGACTGGGAGTGTAATGCCTGATCCAAATATGTTGCAAATTATGAATTCACGTGTTTATGGCAGCCATGTAGCCACCCGACGCATCTGAAAATGTGACCAGGCTGGGGAAAGAGCCAACTATTTGGAAAATCGTTTCGACGCCCTTAAGCACCGTTTCGATATTATTGGCGTGCATAATTAACGGTTTTAAATCCTCTTGGTTTCTTGTTGGTTTTTGGGGGTAGGCTGGGTTGTTTATTTTGTTATTTTTTTGGGGGGGGGTGTGTGTTTTGTTTTGGAGTTTCGGGAGGGGGTATTAGAACCTTAGTTAGCTTCAACGTTATCATTCATGTATATGCATGTCCTACCTGATAATAGAAGGAGACAAGTAGTATTCTTATGATCGGGTACTCATTCACTTGAACCCACTCTCGGACTTTCCAAGCATCACACTTTCCTGCGGCATTGGAAGATAACAAAGTTAATATAATACCAATACATAAACTCAAGCAAACTCATTCTCTTCGCGTTTTAATTCCTAAATATGCTCTTGTACGTACAAAAAAGAAGACAATTGGAATATTTTCTTCCACTTTTCGTTTTGTTTCTTTATTTGGGAGAAATTATTTTAAGGAATATTTATATTAGATGGTTCCAATAAATTTTAAATTTGTGTACACTTGTTTATAAACATAAATGTTACATAGAAGAACATGTCCCACAGTTTTGATTAGTCGACACTGCAAAAAATTATTGTTAATACTGCAACAATATTTATACCACCATGTGATGGCGCTTAATTCAATATTTTGTGTATTAAATCAATCACACTGGTGTTAGAAATTATTAATAGCAGTGTTAACTCCTTATCATGTTAATCTGCAAATAAATGAATTAATAACATGTTACAATAGTTGTAAATATTTTATTAACACATTTACATGTATATCCAAATGCTTGTTTTAAAAAAATAGCACATACAGAAATTTTGTCTTGTGAAAATGGCAGCCTTCTTTTAGCATGTTAAAGAAATAAATCTAATTTTTACAATATATGTACGGGTTGGTTGTCAAATTACTTCTGATATATTTTAATAGTAGGATAGGTATATTGTAATAGTCTGTCATAGACACAAACTTAAACTTATACAAAATATTCCTAGATCATGAATGATGAAAAACATTTATTGCCCTTATTTTAAAATAAAAAATGAAAAAAAAATAAAAAAAACCAACTCCCTTCCAATAGACCTAATGAAACTTTCTATTTTAAAATTTATTTAAGGAGATACAAAGATTTATCATACAACAAAGCAGCAATGATTCTGTTTGTCAAAATAATGTGTGTCCATTAACTAGAATTTTGGTTTATATTTGGACCATGAGAGCTCATCTGAAAATCGTATCCAGTCTGAGTTGTATTGAGCTGTAACTACGCAGTGCTGGAAGAATCATGGGACCTGTTAATACACAGCTTGTATTTTCTGTGTATTGCGTTGTAACTATCCTGTGCTGGAGGAATCGTAGGACTTGATAATACATAGGTCTTGCATTCTAAGTAAGTTACAGTCTCCAATTACAAGGATCAATAAATACAAAACCAAGGTTGTTTATCCAAATATTTTGCTATTTTTTTTTTCTGGGCCCTATATCCAAAAGAAGATGACTAACTTGGATGCTTCCACAGATTGCAGAGGTTTTTTTCCGGTAAATAATCCATACAGGTCACATTATGCAAATTGATAATTCAGAATCATTCAGTTTTCCATCCACACTCGTGAAGTGTTGGGACAATGTTGTGATCTCAACACTTTCAGTTGATATTGAATTTTAAATGGAGAATACATAAAAATACTGTAAAATACACTGAAGCGACCTTGAGCGCATATAATGGTAAAGAAAGCCCTTACAAAAGGCAGTGGCGTCACTATTGGGTGCGGGGGGTGGGTGCGGACCGCACCGGGTGACACCATCAGAGGGGGTGACACCAAAATGACTGTCTATAAAATTTTGAATTTTTGTGCAGGAAAGAGGTCCATGGGGGTGACACTATGAGTTACCGCACTGGGTGACACCAACCCAAGTGATGCCACTGTAATAGGATTAAGGATATCCATGGATTTATACACATACCCATAATTTAAATCAATAATATAACTAGCATACGTACTTTTTCTGGATATAATCTGATATGATATAAACTGTATATGAATAACATACTTGAATTTCATCATACGTTTTGAGAATTTGCAATAGATTTTGTTCTTATTTCCTTTAAAAGTTATTGAAATACGAAAAAGAATTTGAAAAAGTACTAATAACAGATCACTCAATAGCAATACACCAACTTCTTCAGGGAAAATAATTATTTAAAGACTTTTTCATGTCAAAAGCAAATTTCATTTAAAGAGTAAATGGGAAAACGGATTTGGAAACAAAATATTGATAAAGTATTTCAGATCTATATTTAGATAACGATTTAAATATATTTTATCAGGAGTTTATCAACACATGAATGGCTGTTTTACGTGCCTGGTCAAGGGGAGTAAAATGCCTTACCAAAGGACAGACTAAAATACATTTACAATATTTCAACTATATAAAGAAAACTGAATATTATTGATATATATCTGCTTACTTGTCAACCAAAAACAACCAATTTTAGCTGTAAAATGGATTTGAATTGTACTTGCCCAACAATTTGGAGAAAAAAATGGAGTTAAATCTATACGAAACATAGAAACAGTGCAATCAAAATCAAATTCCTTATATTGAGAATAAATTGGCCGACAAATAAATAAATATTACACAAACAAAATGTTTCTTACAAAACATAATTTTATTACTGTCATACAACTTTCTAGACTTTTCCCCTTGCCTTTGTTTTTGCAACGAGATTCATCCGGGCACTGAAAGGTTCCTTACCTTGCTTTTCAGTAATCCGAGAAATCCCCCCTCCCCCTTAAATAAAATAAAATTACTTGAAAGAACATGAAAAAGTTACGTAATGAGGAAGACATGATGTTTAAACAAACAAAAGGTTTTTATTAAAATTCATGTATCTTGTGCGAAAATAAAAGAAGTCAATCACGTGACCTAATAAAGCTTAAAATGGACATCAAATGGGTTTTTTACATTGGAAGACTATTGTCACCTCTACTGACAGAGAATATGAGCAGGTGCGAAAATATATGCAATTTACTTCGGGGTCTTTGCTCTAGTCTCACTTTCCAAAGAAAAGGACACAATTCATCTGCAATGGTAACTGATTAAATAAAAACAGCAGCATAAACAGCAAATCACATACTTAATAGTTTTGGGCAATATCACTTGTCTTGGATAAGCAACCAATTACTCCCACCTTCACAGCACTGAAACTTTATGCAACGGATAGAATTTCTGACCAGCAAGCCTCAAATTAATACGCCGACCCTGATCAGCTAACTAAAGCATGGAATCTCAAAGCCATGCCTAACACTCATCCCTACTGACCCTTATAGTTCGCAAGCCCATACCTCACCTTCCCTAGAGATGTAAAATATTCTCAAATTATTACATAAGCTAAGGAACATGTTTTGACATTATTATTTTGAAATAAACAACTATTATCCATGGAATTTACACAGGTAACCAGATTTCTTTTAAAAGGTAATGTGTAAAGATGGACTATTAATGAGGTCAGGTAAAGCTTTCTGTAGGAAAAGGCATATTGATTTCAATGTTACCTTTTCCTGTAAAACAGACCTAAGGATCCCAAAGTTTCATATCCTGTCAAACAGACCTAAGGATTCACAAGTTCCATTTCCTGTAAAACAGACTCGAGGATCCAAAATTCCATTTCCTGTAAAACAGACCTAATGATGCCCAAGTTCCATTTCCTGTAAGACTGACCTAGGGATCCCAAAGTTCCCTTTCCTGGAAAACAGCCTGAAGGATCTTGACAATACTTTTACTGCCAGACAGGTGTAAGGCCCTCAAGGTCATCTTTCCTAAAAGATGGACCTAACTATTTCAGGATAGCCTTTCCTGTAATCCAGGCACACAGATCTCAAGGTCTCGTTTTCTGACAGAAATTTTGTAGTCCTCAAATTTAGAATACTTAATTAATTAATTTAATAGTTTTCACCTCGGTTGCAAATAATTGCTAGCTTATCTTGCAAGGAACATGCATACAGATACCACCAGAATCTTGAAAACTGGACATTTTCGAAAACCTTGATGTGTATGTTGATATTTTATATGTGTATCAAAATGGTCTTTGCAATTTAAAATAACTCTGACTTCATCTTTTATTAAGCTGATGACTCTTATGTATTGTCCATTTTAATCATTTGTATAGAAAGAAACATTTTATTATTTGCTTTTAATTCTTTTTATTGTATGAAAGCATACAATAAACTGCAGAGTGTCCATATTTTAAAATAGGGACCTTTTCTAAGAAATATATCTCGTATTCAACATTTATAATTTGCATAAACAGCACAATAGTACCGGGAAATTATGTAAGTTCTGACATTTCAAATAAAAAAAAATCACAATTTGTATAATTGTTTTGCAAAACGTCTTTAATATCCGGGCAAAAGTGGGACTCATTCATTCCTATGTTCCTTGATACATAAATACGTCCTACTTATCGTTTCTGACATTTTTAAAAAAAAAATTACTTTCGTATTTTTCTTCCTTATAGCCGTGTTGTGAGCAAGCGAAATGATAAACAAGACAGATTAAATATCATGATGGGCAGACATGTTACGCTTGACTAAAATTGTAAACTTTCCAGCTACAACATATTTGTCCATGGCGAAAAAGGTATGAGAATTATCATAATTTGAAAAGAAAACACTCATTTACTTATTTGCAAATATTTTGACTTCTGTAGAATTGTGGATCGGCCATATAGTAATTGCCATATAGAAACCGTCGTGTTTAACATCTGTAATTCCCAAATCATCTCTCTCAATATATAGACAACGCTTAATTATTTGAACAGCAAGCAAACAATACAAATTATGGAATGGTCATCCAGAACAAACAGTAGTAATATTTCATCTCGTCTTCGTGTTATTTGTACACAGAGTAATACAAGAAAACGGACGTATATCAAAACAAAAATACTTTTGGTGACGACCTCGATGTGAGCAGCTTCCAACTTATCTCAGCTTCTTTGTTTTGACTGCTGGGGTCGGTAAGTTAGGGGCAAGTGAAGCATGGGACTTAATTAATTGGCGCTTGATCACATAAACATGTCGAGTCTGACTGCCCCACCCCCGTCCGTCTCTTAAGTCTTGTGTCAGCATAATGAAGCTGTGTGAATTACTGATGTAGCAATTAGAGCAATAGGAAACTTGAAAAGATATGACAATTAATATAATGAAACCTCGTCTGGGAATCCATTCGTAATGAAGGTTATTTCTAGAACAAAATAATTCTTTGAACTTTATTATCAATTGACAATGAATAGAAACCGAATTACACGCAGGTTCTGATAAATGGTGAACGTTACACTACATATGTAACGCTTTACATGCTGTTATATTTCAAAATATTAACATCAGGCTGTTAAAACAGCAACACTTCCATTTTTGTTTCCTCATTTGCGTTTTTAAAATGTTTCTGATTAACGCTTGTTTATACAGGGTGCGATGATGTTCCGTGTTATTCCCTGTAGTCAGCTTCCTACATGTACTTTGGTTAAAGAAGACGGCGTGTAATTGAAAACTGGCCTTTAATGAAATCTATTGGTAGAGCAAACAAAAAGTAAGGTTCACTGATCGTTGATATTATAGGATAAGAGGTTTATGCTACAGAAAGGGAAACAACTCTCGAATGCAGCATGTTACTGGTGATAAAATTAATGCATCTATCTCTGCCACCATGGGCGCCCGCAGGATTGTTTGCAGGGGGGTCAGGACTTTGTGCAGGGGGGGGGGGCAGGATTTTTTCGGGGGGAGGGGGGGTCAGTCAGTCACGGCCGGGAGAGTTAGTATAAGAAGCAGTCTGGAACTAAAGCTAATATTTATTAAGCGTTTTGAACAGAATCTTGTGACATATTTTCAGCTTCATTTGCATGATTAAACTTGTCGGAATTTATATATATATATATTTGCAGCATGATTTCCGGGGAGGGGGGGTCACGTGACCCCCCCTTGACCCATGCTGCGTGCGCCCATGTCTGCCACATAGAATGTAAGCCAACAAGAGAGAGAGAGAGAGAGAGAGAGAGAGAGAGAGAGAGAGAGAGAGAGATTTTGTTAGATGATTAATGCCTGATTTAATGATCTCATTAAATATTTCTTCGGCAAGGTTTGTAAGATATTAATTCAAACTAATAGACACTATATATTGCGTCATATGACATTGTTACTTGAGCTTAATCCATTGCTATAATATATTAATATGTCATAGTCATTGTTGAAATTCTTGCTAAACTTTGACATTGATAGAGGATCTTGCATGAGCGCTCATTTCAACGGAATTTCTGCAACACGTTGAATGCTATATTCCATTTATGAGCTTCAGCGTGCAAAAGATTCAGACTGTTTTACTAGTTCCATAACTGTCCTTTCGAAGGTTCAGATTCTATTTATCATATGAAGAAAAGTGCTAATTTCGTTTGACGAAATCGCAAAAAAAGTATAGTCATATGACTATGACAAACATTTGGAATCCTCGGTCACTACGTCATTGTCTTATATGACGTCATGATGTCGTGGCAGGAGGGTCATTGTATGTGTTACGTATAGAAAAAGCATATTTATATATGTATCACTATAGTTGTGTCATATATATACACAATATGACCAAGAGAAAGTGCCTACAGTACTGTCATGCGTCGGATATGATGTTTCAGTGCCCTGCATTTCCGGTTGCAAAAACTCTCTGGCAATATTCACCCAGTTATTCTATATTTTATAATTCTTTGATGTTAGGTCAGGTCAGTAATTACTGCTAATATAGAGAGGATATTTGCTTACTCCGAGTGTGCAACTCATAAATTTTATCGAGTGTGTGAAACACTCAGTATTTTCACGAGTGGCCAAGCCACGAGTGAAAACACTTAAGTTTTGCTCACACGGGAGTAAACATATTCGTTATTCACTCGGAGCAAGCGAATTTTCATTTTTATTATATGCTAGAACATTTTGGCCAGCAATATGTATAACAGACTGACAAACACAGCAGAATTCTTACTGTATACTGCGCGATAATTTCAGCGGTTTGCCTTTTATTTTCTGCTCTGTTGTGTGTGTGGGGTGGTTGGGGGGGGGGGAGGGGGTGCGCATTACTGATTATGATACCAACCAAAAATTATTTCCGATTTCATTTCCCCTCGCTGTAACCACTCTCTGAAATAAAACAGTTACATCTTTTAACCTGAATTTCCTGAACTAATACATAGTACAAAGCCAGTATTAACAACGTGGAAAAACTCTAGACGAAAATTAAATTTTACACATTATTTTCACATCTATTATTTATTCTTAAATATTTTCATAACTATAAAGGAGACAAATTTGTAAATATATCGCAGAACAATACATAACAACAGCCAAAATTCAATTTGGCGGCTACATTATAGGCTTACACTGCCATAATATTCAAATTTTGTGATCTCAACGTTCACTGTATCCACCATTAACTCATTTCTTGTCATTTTCATAATTTGCGAAGCTACTGATTGAAGCTAATAAAGGTTCTTAACAGACCATCCAGTTTATATTTACACATAGCACTGTCTCGACTGGGCGGGAAAAAAGTATCTTTACTAGGTCAACGTGAAGAGACAAAATGTATTAAATAAAACTCTAGTCCCGCTGAACAATAACATTTCATTTGTCAATAAAGAGATGCAACGTGCACTAGAAGACAATGAATCTTCAATTTCCGGAGTAAATAAAACTCACTTCCGGCACAGAACTTGAATTTCACGTCGGGAAAACAGTAATCCGGTATGACACTAATCCTCTAGTCAACTGTCCACCACAATGTTGTTTTACCAAGGCGGATAATAAACAGGTATTTATGTTATTTAGCCCAAAACCATCTTAATAATCACTGACATGCAGAAACAATTTGTTTGTAAGATATGTTTTGTCAAAACAAAGCACGTTTATGTTGACACTAAGACTCAGCGAAATGTTATATATGTCTGGTCACGTGGGAGATGTGGACTGATTTTGATCATTGCTTGACACTGGGGTTCCTGGGCTACTTATATCATCAACATCGTCTATATCAATCTTTTCATCTGTGTCATCAAAAGATTTGCTTTCACAATCTCCGAACGACGCTGAAGAATCTTTGTCTGCGTCTGGCTCTGGCGAAGATGCGTCGTAGCGACCTAGTTTATCATGGCCGTGCAGCTGTTGTTGCTGTAATCTGTAAGGAGACGTAAAACACAGATGTCAAATATTTATCTCTGAAGGACTCGATAAAAATAAAAAACTAAAATTACAGCATATTTTCTTTCATATTGTACATATAATCCTCCATCGTTGTAAGGTACAAAGAAAAGGTACAGTTATTTGATACCAAAACAAAAATTATGCGGTACAATCTCATGTATGTAAATAAAGTCAATTTAATATAGAGCAAAAACCGGTTGATTTCAGACGACAAAATGGAGCAAAATTTGTTTTTTATGACAAAATGTTGTTAAAAGTGGAAGAATTACGTGTTTGATGCGCTCATTTGAATTTAAATTACTCCTATGCTTTGTCTTAAAACCCTGTGTGTTAGCTACAAACGGATTCTGATTAAATTTTCTTTTCTTTTAAAGAAAACCAAAATAGATTTGGGCAGAGCTAAATGATTGTTCACACTTCTGTCTTTGTCTGCCTATCTCTCGGGGGGAGGGGATAGTGTGGCTGAAGGGTCTAAAGCGCTCGCCTTTACCAATCACAGCCATCTCACCTTTGTCCGCGTGGATTCGAGTCTCAGCGTTGGCCAATGCGGGCATGTGAGAAAGCTTAACGTTAGCTTCCCGTGGTTAGGTGGTTCTGACTGGTATTTTTCCTTGTTCTTCCTCCACCAGTTATGCTGGCCGCCATGTACAGCCTGTCAGACGCTGAAATTGGCGTTCAATGAAAAAAAAGCAGCGCCTCTCTCTCTCTCTCTCTCTCTCTCTGCAAAATATATATGCACATTTTTAATCAAACCCATTTATGTGATAGGAATATCTAAATTCATTTTGTCACATTTTAAATCAGAGACCCTAAACCTCCATATAATGAAAACTGTTTTTCTTATTACTTTTGTATATTTAGTTCCATGGAAAATATAGCTATTGCGATCAAATTACAAATATATTTAGAACGTCATGTAAATGAAATTTACTATAAGAGTTTCATATAAATAAAACACATATTTCATAAACGATTATTTTTCATTTCAAATTATTCATTTATTAAATTAAGAGTGTCAAAATTGAACAAAATAAGTTATAGTTTAAGAGTCATGTAGATTTTGAAACAAATGAGTGTAGTGTGAAATCTGGAAAACGACAAAATGGCTTTTAATAAAAACTACTAATTCTCAATTTTGATTTCATTCAAAACACTTTTTTTTATTAGGCCAATAACAGTGACATATGAGGGAAAATATACAAAGCAAACAATAATTTTAAACTCCAAAAATATGTTTCCAACATCTGATATGAGATATCGTGTATATTGTTAATAGGGGCGAAGCTTAATGATAACGCTATTACCTGAGTGGTATATTACTGTATGCGAATAGCAGATACAGGAAAGCTCCAATCTTCGTCGTTTCAAGGAGGACTACACTTTTAACTATAATGTGTAAACATGTGTACATATTTTCATTTAACAATTTTTCTCTTTTGAACTCAAATTATTCTGAAATCTTTAACACATTATGTCGTCTATAATAAACATTTTTTAATAAGTTGCTTTAATAAAGGTCGTGAAATTCGTCGCCCAAGCCATTCGAATCAAAAGGTGTGCATTTTTTTGTGTAACTATCTGTACTAAACTGTCTTAGGACGTCTACTGGTAGTCTATAATTGGATATTCTGAACTGAAAACTATATTTCTATGTTTTTTCTCTGAATCTTATAACTTTAAATTTCAAACCGACAAATAAGGTCAGTAAACATTTAAATGCAACATTATTTTCACCACCTATATTCATCTATAGCTGCCTGTAATTATTTCATGATAGAGCTATACATCGCACCATTTTTCTGGTGTTGTTTCTTTTTTTTTTTTACTTTTTAACTTTGCATATTTTCTTTTTGGTCCGTTATCGCGCATATAATACGAACCAATCAACCCCAACCTAAAAAAGAAAAAAAAAAGGCCAACAGTTAACAGCGTTAATTTCCATGGCACCTCGATGAACATTAGATAAGTAAAGATTCAAAACTTTGTGTAATATTCTATTTGATAAACATAAAATTATAGAATTCTTCCCCTGATATAAATACTTCAATTCTGAATTCAGTTTTAAATTTATTTGTTTAACGGGATTAACGACGTTACTGGTATAACGCAATTACACAACATCAGAGTATCTCTTACTTGGCTAGTCAATATTTTCTCTCTCATTTCCTGAAAACAGTCGTGGAAAATTGTTATTTGCATATTTTGTCTGCTTGAAATTAATTTTATAGCATACCATTTCAAATACCCTCAAAATATCTGCTAAATTTAATGAGATTCTCCTTGAGAAAATTCGGATGGAGAAAGCTATTTTTTAATACTTTTAATATTTAACTTTCGTGGTTAAAACTCACGCTTACCTGTCTATAAAATGGAAGTATTTCATTAGGGGTGGCTTAATCCCATTAGCACCCTATTTAAATCAAAATATCTGCATTATACCTTTGTTCGGTTCTTTATAAATTCTACGCGGATAAATTTAATTTGGCTCACTATAAAACCAGTATAACACTTCTTTTGAAAATAATATTCAATAAAGGTCAAAGCGATCGGTTTCAGAGCAATTATTTAAAAATGTACACAAGGAATCTCACACGGGCTGAGCGTAATGCCGGTTGTTTAATTTTAAAAACGATAATAAAAAACGCGCAATCTATAGATTAACAAGGTTCTCACATGTGTCAAATCGACTCCCAGAAAGGTTCAATTACTTTGATAGGATTCGTTTAGCATGTCTTTCATAAGTATCTGTTCTGGTAAATATTGAACTCATTAATTTGAAGCTCAAAATTAAGAAAATTTGAATTACCTGAATCGACAAGTTTTATAAATGTAAACATGTCAAATTGTTGCATTACATTTTCTGACTAGAGAAGGCACATGCAAATGGCTCAACTATCAAATGGTTACGTAATCATACATAAAACGACTGGTAGCCCCAGTTTGAAGCAATCAAAATTTAAGAGGTAGAACAAATAATTTGTTTAGCAGACAAAGATTCTTAAAGTTTCTACACGTTCCCCATTCCACCTATTCATATTTCCAAGATGTGTATATAAATTATATATTTGGCTTTGTATGTTTCAACTGACAATTTAGCTTTCAAAATGTTATATCCTTACGGCTGAAACATTCACATTGAAGTTTTGAAAATTGCCCGGAATTTGAACGATAGCATTTCAACGTTGAACTACTATGGGTATAATACAATTTTTCAAACATAAAATAAAAATATCTTTTCCCCAAGCCTCTATACCAGCTTCTGTACAGAAATTGTCTTTTAAGTTTCTCCCGAAGCTGAATTTCCCGTATGCTGAAAATGGAATGTTATAGCACTCTGCTTCTTTAAACTCCACCATTTGTTCACATTATAAATATTGAAATTTAATCAAATTTAGTCTTAATGACTAGGTCACGTGAGATTAATAATTAGCCATAAAATACTCTACCATGACTCTGTATCCCACGAAATGTTTTCCAGAAACATGTTAAAAATTACTATCTTTACAATGACATCGTAGAGTTGTCTGTAATTTATATTTATAATGATTTTCGAGTAGCAATAAAGAGTTTAAAACCAGTATATATTTTTTTAATTTTATATACTCGCGCTGCATAATTTTATTAGCGGTTAATTTGAATGGTGACCAGCAGAGAGGTAAGTTTCTGCATTGCCGCCTTCTCATGGCAATTTGGCAGATTTTATGGTGTCCGCGACAGACACTGACCTCAAATTTGCGTTAATCAGATTTAGTTTAACAGCTGGTATACTTGGTATAGTCTCGCTCTCGAGTGACACCGGAAATCAGCGGGGGGAGCAGGCTTCGACTGACAGACTGACATTCAAGCTGTTCCTTTAACTAGCTGTACTTATTCATCCCAACAAATGCACGTACGAAATGTCAGATGTTTTACATTCTCGTGGGGTTAAACGTTTGTCATTGCAGCTTAAAGCGTAGATTGCATCTAGCAAGACAAGTGATATGTTAATATGGCGCAAACAGATAAATGCACTTCTTTAATGGCAAAAAAAACATTATCTTATAATGTACATCCAGAGGCATTTTTGTAATGCACGGCTCTGATGTATCAATGGTTTATGTATGGCGGTGGTGCGCATGTGTCTTTAGGGGACATAAAAATTACTATCATGGTTCCCACATACAGTCTACCTTCTATGCATAACCTCAGTTACTCTCACGTGTTGGGGGAAGCAATAGTTAGGGGAATACATTTTATCAAGAATAATTAATTAATTCAACGCGTCGGGGCTATCTAGAAATACTATCATGCGTCATTTTAAAAGTATTGTGGCAACGAACAAAATATTTCGTGAATTCGAAAACAGAATAAGACCAATACTAAAATTGGTCCATTTTGTAGTAATAATGAATTTATTCGTTATTATTCAATTATAAAAAAGACTGACAACAAAGTGTAGGCATCTGAAGCAATTTTTTGTTCGATAGGCACGCATTTTCATCAAAACTCCTTTGAATACCGATAAACAATATTTTCAAGTTCCTACTTCCTAGCGTAAATATAAAACATAATGAATGCAAAACTTTGAATGATACAGGATATCCCGCCACATATTTGTTATCAACTGAGACAGACATATAATCTTTTTAGTTTTGTCGAGGAAAAAAGTAAATAGGTCTTTCTTTCTATTATCTCTCTAGCAAAATGTCAACACATACGGTGCCATTTCACACTGAGAGAGCGACACCGTGTCAAGTTTCACCTCACTCCCTCAGAAACCTCTTCTTTTGTCCGTTTCGCTACAAACACAATCATATGCTGGCAAAACCAACATTTGGATTGAAAATGAAATTCCTTCTTTCGTGCAATGAACAAACTATTGGTACCTAGATTTGCTTACCGGCGTGCCATACTGTTTAAATTAATGTTAATAAATACTTGCGTATCCGGCGCAGAAATGACACGAAAACTTTCTTATATTTTAGTGCACAGTATAAGAGAGTGTCTTCTCCCTCTCAATTGCAAAGCATTGTCGCATAAAAAGCGGTTATTTCGCTCTTCAGTCTCTCGAGTATTTCAAAGTGACTTAATTCATGCAGGGGTACTTTGTCAACTCTCTATTATCGTCCCAAGAGAAGAATATTTCTTATAAAAGGGCAATACAAATAGTGTCACTTTTACAGAAGAATGCAGGGTCTCTCAATGGCGATGTCAATAGTGTACCACTGTTCTACAACTCTCTTGATGGCGACAGCAATTCCTCCGAACCCATGTCACTTCTATTTAACAGACATAAAAAGTAAAATTAAAGTAAGGTTGTTGTCACACTGTAATTCACCCTTATCAATTTCGAGTCAATGTTAAAGAGAGCTATCTTGTTAAGCCCACTTTGTGTCAGCCGTCATGTCTACCTACTCAAAATTCAAACCGACAAGGTTTGTTCTTCTATCCCTCCCTTATCCAGACAATTACGGTCTTCATGCGTCCACTCAACGCTTTAGCTTATTTTCTACACAACTTAATAACAGCGACAGCGGCGATCAATGTCACCTAGTCACGTCCTCAGCATCAACGTCTTTATACGAGAAGAGAACTGGAAAGGTTTTTCCTCTCCTCAAATTAGCTTTTCCTAACTCTATTATTCCGTCTACACTTAAGTAGTTAGGTTGGTTATTGAAGACGAAATTGATATGACAAGTAATCTCTAGGCAAGGAAAACAGACCAAAGGATTCCTAATGTGGTTAAGGAAAGGAAACAGCGATTCATCGCCAAAAGCGAGAAAAGGCGTCATAAACTGGTAAAGAGTGAACACCTGCAAACTGAGAAAATTCTGTTCTGATGATAATACTGATGGTTGGTGGAGTAGAAGGGCTTATTGTATTACATATGGCTCTTGCTGAACATGAACTAAGGCATTTTTTAATGAAATACATGCCATTTAAGGTATTTGCAATTCAGACATTCATTGCTACTACTTGATGACAGTTTACAATTCACAGTCTAAATGCACGGTTATTGTGTGGGCAATTGCCGTTGTAAATTTATGATTTCTGCATTAAACTTTTGAGCAAGGAAAACCCGCTAACCCTAACCCTCCAAACCCACTTTTAACACGTTTTATTTTATGACAGGTAATTTGCAGGTTTATGTTCTCCGACCCAAAATCATTACAGCACGATCCCGGTTGATTCAAAGAGAATGCATATGAAAAATAAAAATTTTGTGGTTGGAAAAAAAACCCATGAAACAAATAAGGCTCTGAGAAAGTCAGTTCGTTATATATATATATAACGTGTGCTAATTCGTCCTGTGAGCTGCAGAACTTTCAATGCCATTTGCATGCATTTCTGCGTTTTGTTTCCGTACTGTTTCTATTCGTTTCAAGCGTCTATCGTACAATTCCCATTTAGAATAGTTTCTAACCGTCCAAAAATCGTATCTTCGTCTCTTTTCCGTTTGGATAAAAGTTCCCAGATGCTCGCCACACGTAGTTATTGAAATGCGGTTTTCTGCTTTAAATCATGTTTAATAAAGTTAATGGATTCCTCGCGAAATTTATTAAAACTAGTATAATTACTAAAGACATGGGGGGGGGGACAACCATATCAAATCTTTTGTATATTACTGGGTCGGACGCAGTATAAAGTAATATTTCGTCTCGTCTTTGAACCGTTGTAATACCATACGGTCTTCGAACCGTTTCCAGTGTTGCAAACGACGATAGAAGTACTGCTTTAGAAATATTTAATTTATGTAACAACTATCAGTTTGACTATCCATAAGTGGGTTTTAAGTGATAAATGTAAATAAAATTACATCTTATAATTATTTCTGTTTCAAATTCTGAAGTCCAAATCTTAACCGGTTCAGTACTTATTTGTCTCCACACTTTGCAAGGCATTTTCAAAATCACGGAAACAATGTGATTTATGTTTTACACACAGACTGCAAAAATAAACAGACGATGACGCTAAGAGATACAATGAATGCGTTCTTGTACAAACGAATGCGCTTGGCTATTTCTAAGTAATATCAAACCATATCAGTGGAGCTTATTATTCTGTGTCAAGTTTGGTGACGATTTTCCATTAAGACGTTGTCCTCCTATCTCCATATCATTGAAAACTTTGTCAAACAAACTCTCTATTCTCAACAAAGATATGACATATCACATTAAGAGCCATCAAGAGCATTGCTAACTCACAGCTAATATCCCAGGGTATAACGCTCGAGCCCCTAAGCCATTACACAATGTTGAGATCATTGGTAGGCCCAATGATATGGATACGGATAGCAGAGGACGGAATTTGACTGCTGCGTACTGTGAATCTCGTCATTGGCAGGTGCGAGATGCAAACATAAATACAATAGGACATTTAGCTTCTTATCAGAGTAATAAGACTGAAAGATCTAAGGTGAATCGGTTGACTAACAGGTGTATACTTATATAAAAATCAATAACAATATCGAGTAATATCGGCCTACACCATATCCACAGTGATCACCGTTTATTCCGAACAATCTCCATTATGAAACGCAAAACTTTCTCTAAATTGAATTGAGTGAAAGCAGTACGTGACAAATACTTAATTTGAGGCCGGAAGATGCTTGGCATTCGAAATATTTAGAAATAATTATTTTGAAAAAGAGTATAATGGATCTGTCAGAAATATTAGTTTCTCAGCAATAAGGTGATCATAGACTTTTGGGGAACGAGAACCATCGTGAAAGTATTTTTTGCCACCTGACAAGTTACTAAAATTCCCGATGACAAGACATGTGAGATTGGATAAGGTCAAAGTGTTTTATTTCCAAGCTTCAAATTAGCTTGTTATCAGCCAAAATAAACTCACCCGTTTAGACTTTAGGTTCGGTGATACTAAATGTTTTACTATGGAAATCGAGATCGTTCGTTTAAAACTCAGCGAATCCCCCCATCCGAATTGTATTTTGCTTGACTAGGGGCGCGTGTTAGAATATCATCCAGCTGTTTTCTGGTTACATCTATATGTCGGTGTATTCAATCTCCTTGTTATGTCAACCTAGGACAAACTTCCATTCTTTATCAAGCTGTTATCCAAAGGATTTAAATAAATGTCTGTCCCATAACAATTGGTACATGAGTGACGATAGTTGTCGACTAGTGCTGCTATATGTATGTATGTATGTATGTATGTATGTATGTATGTATGTATGTACGCATGCATGCACGCACGTACGCACTAACGAGCGACTGGCTGACTGGCTGACTGACTGACTGAATGAATGAATGAATGAATGATGTGCCGCCTAAAACCAAAGTCTACATTTCTTATAATGAAAATCTATAAGTATTTTTATGTTTGGTACTTCCGATTCTTAACCAGCTTATAACAGTTTATTTTACCATGGTTGTCCCTGGATAATGGTTTAGACGAGTCTGGATTCTATATTTTACATTTGCAACGTGTGGATACCAATGGAAGTCATCATGTAATACTACCTCAACACATTTGTTTCTAAATTATATTGGTCGTATACATTGTCTCAATAACTGAGAAAAATAATATATGTAGTTATTCACCGCAGACCAGACGTGAACAAAAACAATGTTTGACATCGTCCTTCTGATTACGTATATAGTAACTGACAGTTTTGACAGCCGTTACAATTTTGATGAAGTGATTGCATACTGATATATCGGTCGTTCAAATATGATCAAATGGCTGTTACATGATTACTGTATTACATTCTGGTTATGATAATTCTATAGTAATTCCGCATTGGAATTTGCAGATACTTCTATACAGGCACATCGTTGCAAAGGGCGACAACTTCAACCTGGGTAGCCTATCATTTGTTAACTTGTGCACGAGAAGTGAAAAAAAACTTCGATAAAACTACGAAACTACGATAACCAATATTCCAGTCCTAACAGAGTAAAATAATATTATTAACAAGTAAATTTGTGTGTGTGTGTGTGTGTGTGTGTGTGTGTGTGTGTGTGTGAGAGAGAGAGAGAGAGAGAGAGAGAGAGAGAGAGAGAGAGAGAGAGAGAGATTATCTCCAAATATGCTACTCTATTTTAACTCAAGGAAGAAATCAATCATCATATAATATAAGTCAAAAGGTCTTTTTAATAAGAGCATACTCTCTCTCTCTCTCTCTCTCTCTCTCTCTCTCTCTCTCTCTCTCTCTCTCTCTCTCTCTCTCTCTCTCTCTCTCTCTCTCTCTCATAGCATACACATGTATTTATATTTTTCAAAATATTTATAATGACCCATTCAATTAAAATTATAACTTTTTAGACTATAAGTCAAAATACTGTTCAGGTATTTTTCCGCGGCTTCTGTTTTTACTATCATCATCAGCAGCAGCATCATCATCTTCTTCTTCTTCTCGATGTAAATATTGTTATTATTATAATACATCGCCAGTCCAATATTTAATTAGTAACTTATTTCCGTAAAGAATGTAATTTTTCTCGTCAGATTTTGCTTGAAGATTTGTTTTCTTTATCAGGTGATTAAATATGACTATTTATCCAACTTAAAATGTCAGATTAAAGAAGAACGAAAGAAAGAAAAAGAATGCAAAAAGAACAAGGGAAAAAACAGAAAACAAAGGCTGTTGATATACATGAAAATATCTAAGTACGATGATGACGATGACGACAAGAACATCAATAATAATAATAATAATAATAATAATAATAATAATAATAATAATAATAATAATAATAATAATAATAATATCATCATCATCATCATCATTAGAAGTAAAAGGAAAAGAAGATAAGTTGGAAAGAAGAAAAACGTGGCACATGAAGTGGCGAAAGGAAACGGCAACATATTGGGAATCAACAAAAAATGAAAATGCATCAGTAGAAACTTAATATAATTTTCAGGAAATCAAGTGAGTGAAATTCAAAGTTGCTTGCATTATGTACGCAGTTCTTAGATGCACACGTTATTTAAAGGATATATATTATTTAAGAAGATTAAAGTGAGAAAAAAATTACAACTTATAGAGTTACTACTTGTTACACTGCTAAACCTGTCATTGGATTTCGCAAAAACCACCGTGGGATTCGACTTTTTCTTTTAAAGTGAAATATATTTTATATATGGATTCCTACTTATATTAACCTTGAAAGTTTGGAATTTGGATAGAGTTGGATAGGAAAAGCTAAATTTTCTTCCGAACAATTTGTTTTTTTTTGAGAGGAATAAAAACAGTAAACATCTCTTGTTTCATGATGAAAAGTATGAATTTCTTATCCGTTCGTTTCATATTATTATATTATTGTATTCTATATGATTCATAAATGTTTATTGATATATTGAAATTGGTATTTTTTACCATTTTTGAATGATAACAATTTCACTTCATTTTATCCGATTTACTTATTTGTTACATCATATTCATCATCATGATCATGATCATCATAATCATTATCATCCTTACTATTCTTCTTCTTCTTCTTCTTCTTCTTATTATTATTATTATTGTTGTTGTTGTTGTTGTTGTTGTTGTTATTATTATTATTATTATTATTATTATTATTATTACTATTGATGGTGTTAATTGTTTTCTTTTGTTTCTGTTTTTATTCCTTATCAGAATATAGTTTAATTTATATTTCTTGTTTTGTATTGAAATAAAAGTTGCAACCTGTACTTTTTCCATCGTCTCATGGTATTTTCACTGATATTAACTGTTTCTCGATTAAGTTTAAATCATTGCCTTTAGCATTATAGAACAGATGCCAGATGTATTTCCGCATAACCAATGTTTTTTTTTAAATCACTTTTTTAAAATAAATTTATTAAATTTTATCGTATCACAGTGCTAACTTGAACACCATTTTAAATATTACCAGAGGAGCTCTTGAGGTCGTACTTATATATATATATATATATATATATAACATATATATATATATATATATATATATATATATATATATATACTATACTACTATATATACTCTCTGCCAATTTATTCAGTACTAAGTTTGTCATTATAACTTTAATTCCTCCCTGCAATCCTCTCCCCCCACAAAACATTTTATGTATATGTATAATACGACTTGTATATACTTTCTTTAAATGTGGTGTTTTATTGTAAACTAGATAATAAAACAAAATAAATATATTCTCTGTGAAATCCATCGTGACGAATTATGATTAATATTATCACTGCACTTCAAAAGTAATATAGCCGAAATAAAAAAAAAAAATATTTTTAAATAATCTGAGAAAAAATATTCTGCAATTATTGTTCACTGCGAATAAAGCCCTTAACTTTAAATAGCGATATTAACGCCAGGATATAGTCAGTAATGTGGAGTTAAGTGCAACAAGCACGGTTCTCAGTTCTATGTTATTTACGAATACAGCTGAGAAAACTGACCACAATAACTTCTGCGTAGACAGCACATTGCAACACAAAAGTATATAACAGTAAATTGATTATTTCAGAGTTTACCCAACTGAAAATATTTCTATTCAGAAAAATATATAAAACACATTAGCGCCATAAGGTTTGTTTCCAGTCTGATTAAAGTCAAGGTAACTTTATTTGATGTTATTTTTCTTTACCTGGTTGATTTGTACATAGTACTTACTTAACGAGTCTCCATTACTATCCTTTGATAACTAATTGTATTTGCCGGTCGATTTCAGAGACTCCTGATCGCTGGCTAACATGCTTTTTGTCATAACCCACAGAGATTGGTCGGCAAGTGATAAAAATTTACTGTTATTAAATCACAGTTTGAAGCTTAACCGCCCACAACCTTTATCTGCCCATCACACTTTGTAACATTTCGATAATTGGAAAAGAATGAGACAAAACTGTTAACATTCATTTTTGGTGATTTTGGAGGATAACTGGGGTTATCTGAAGATATGCGTTTGTGTATATCACAAACGTGCGTTTGCAAAGACACAACCAAAATGTATTTTTGGAAGTACACTCATATAGAAGAAGATTAATATACGTTCTGAGAGCACTTGTCATTTAGAATCCTCGATAATACATACAGTATGCATAATAACTGCAACCAGATATAACAATTCATAACACAGCTACGTTAACATTTCTGCGGCACTTTCATTACTCCTTTGATTAATCATCAGTTTTGGTTTAATATAGAAATGCATGGTGTTTAAATAAATTATGATTTTATAAATTAGTAATTACATAGTAATAATTAAACATCAATATATAAATGATAACATCATGCCTTATATAGGTTTATTTCATACATACATACATACATACATACATACATACATACATACATACATACATACATGCGTGCGTGTATGCATGCATGCATACATACATACATACATACATACATACATACATACATACATACATACATACATACATACATACATCCATGCATAGAAATATTAATATATTTATAAATTGCTGTATACATAATTATGGATCATGTCAAATTATAAAATTATATATTTTATTACATTATAATTCAACACCATACAATTAAGACAGTATGTCAAGCAAGCGTGAAGATCAACGTAAGCTACGAAAGCAGATACTGTAATGGAGCTCTGTCTGTCTGTGTGTGTGTGTGTGTGCGCGCGCGCGCATGTGTGTGCATGCGTGTAGGTATTTTTAACCAAAGTCGGTGTAACGTCATTGTCATGGAAAATATACTCGATTGAAATGGGTGGACATATTTGAAAAATGGTATAAATTCAACGCAACGAGAAAAATGACGGGTCTTTTAATTCATAGAATGATATTTTCAAGTTTGGATTAAATTTGTTTACTTAGAGCTTCTAAGTGCCCTTCAGTTTGAGAAAAAAAAGTAAGCTAAATTAAAGTAAAATAAATTTAGGAACATCTGTCCAATAAACCAGTATTAAGTATTTAACGTTCAACAATAATTTTCTATCATTATCAAAAATAGCGACAACAGTTTTACGAAAAATAATTAGTCTCCATGGATAAAAATCCGTAAATTTGGTACCAATATTTACCACCAGTAAAATTTAGGTGAAATTTTTATTTTTTAAATTTGGTGACACACTATAAATGTTTCTAGGACATACAAACACCATTAATGTGGAAATATCAATTGAAACCCGTGTTTTGTGATGCACGTGTATATATTTCCTGTTTTCTGAGAACATTTTATTATCCTGTGGCATTCTGCAAAAAATAATTTGGTTTCATCTCAAGCTATTCGTTCCAATTGAATGTAATTTGCGATCGCTATAGTGCGGTGACAATTTCTTATACTGGCATTCTTCAATGCTTTACGCGTGTGTCATTTCTTTCAAAATTGTACCTATAGCAATAGTGAGTTTTATTTTGCAAAGTCAACGCTTTCTTGTCCAATAGTTTCATTACTTATAGTAAATTACTACTCTCTACAATTATTTTTACTGGGTACATGCTAAACGTTTCATGTAGAAATCATACTTAAGCGTTATAAAATTTTCGCCGAATTTTGTTAAATCAGCATGATAGGGTAAATGTATTAACGTTTATTTTCATGAACGATAGACTTTTCCTTCTTTTTCGCAAAAATTGTATGCTCCTAAAAGTTTGTGAATACATTCTGAGACTACCTGACGATAATGCATGTAGTAACAAAAGATCATACTGCCGATATGAAATTAATAACAATTACTTATAAAGAAATAATATAAAAATGTAGCAAATAATGAATTCGTAGCTATATTTGGATGTATGTTTGTTCATACCATCTTCAACCATTAACTATGAATCCGTCTACTTTTGCTGCTTACAAAATTTTGTATTCAGAATAATATTTTCATATATAACGTTGTCAATGGTACTAGTATCTTCACCTGTCTATCCGAGGGTGTAATTAAAAACAGTATTTTAATTTTTTTTAAGTCGAAATATTTTTGGCACTGATTATGACGCGAATAAATGTTTTTGGCAAGTTAGAGTTAACGTATCTAATTTTTCTTAATCGCACAATGCAATTTCGTTTCTTCAATCATTAATTTGCTTTTTTTCTTCTTCTCGAAAATGTTATCGCTATTTTCTGATGGAGCCGATTTTCCTAGCTATAATAATAATTCTTTCTTTTGCATTTTTGTCCCCCTCTTTATAATCAAGACTGTTTGATTGGTATGACGACGACACATAATAAAAACAAAAGAGATAACAGGAAAAGGTTTACACACTTTTGTAGGTCGGTTCAATCAATAAACTTCCCAACTGGAGATAAATGGTTCTGACTTGTCAGAAGTCAGGTGTACGAAATTTGTCATTGACTTTAACAGTCAGTCCGACCTTTGTTCATTTGTAACTTTTATTTTTCACATTTGTCTTTCCATTTATCTCTGGATATTATTTGTACCTTTAATCGTAACTGTATGTTTACGCCCGGGGGATCAAAATGATCAAAACATGATGTATTGTACTACAATTGATTGTTTCGTCTCTGTGTGATCAGTTAAACAAAATATATAATTGTGATTTACCTTTGGCAACTCACCGTAAAATTATTACATTGGTACATATGAATGTGTTGTTTTGCTACAAGTGTTTAGAAAAAATAAAAACTAAAGAAGAAATCCTAATATGACCCAGGTTCTTTCTGATAAGAAAATAAGTAATAATCTGACCATTGAGACTGCATTTAACAATATATAGTTAAAACATTGCACTTGAAACACTGAGAAATATATAGCAGACGTTTTTTGGACATATTCGACTGTTAAGAATCTCTGATGAAGTTGTAACAGTTGCCATTTCTGTATTCAAGCACATGGTTGAGTTTACTTTTAGTGAGTTCATCAATGGGACAATTCTTCACAGATAAAGGTAAGAAAAGGTAGAAGAAAACAGTTACATTGTCACTGTACTTAGTCATTTCGAGCTAGCATCAATGACAGTCGGAGCCCACGGCTGAAGGTTTTTCCTCTGATCATTTGCTAAACAAGCCGTTATGGATGAGATTTTATGATCGTGGATTCTTCTGGAGGTATCTCAATTATCGGTCTTAGCCTTGTTAGTATAACTATTTTATTGAGGAAAGTCGGGCAGACTGTATTGTGTGAATACACATAAATGATAAAAGGAAAATAATCTTCAGACCTTGATTAATTTATGTGAAAGTAAGGAAAATATCTGTTCATCTAAGTGGCGAAACGATTGCTATAATAATGCATTTAAAAGGCGATTGATATTGAATGAAGAGATTATCGATTGCCCTTTCAAGTTAGTTTCTCATAATGGTAATTATATATAGATATGTATGTGTGTGTGTGTATATATATATATATATATAT
>JAECUM010019495.1:0-51135 GCA_016617855.1 Megalonaias nervosa | reverse complement strand
ATCTAATAAAACTCACCAAAGTTGGACACGTGGAGATAAGTTTGAAAGATACAGAAATTATACATTGTGTCGCAAAGAAATCAGGTATAAATAGAACGAGACAATGAAATGCGGAGGATTTACAAATATCTTTGATATAATATGCAATGAAAAACAATTAATTAGATAACACAATTCTAATTGAACTATCCATCATAAAAACATGCCACGTATAGAAAAGAAAAATGTAGATTATGCCACGTTGTAACCGTTATTTTATATTTGTTTTCAGATAGATAGATCTAAACGTATGTATGACACCAATTTCCTCAGGAAAGGATATGCAATGCAGACTCTTAAATAATACACAAAGTATAGGCTAGTAACTAAATATTGAAAGATATTGAACCCGAGGTCATGTGGTGCAGAATTCCCAACCTTGCGAGGACATTCCACGCCACACGAATGAGGGTCAATATATTTTTAATACTCAGTTAATAACATGTTTTATTAAATTACGTATAAATAAGCATATTAATCATTCTGCTATGTTATATAACTAATTCAGTTAGAAGAAAATATTAGTTCAACGTTTTCATGAACATTTAATTGTTCTTTATATGAATGAAACTGGCTACCGCACAGTAATATTCGCCACTTTACTGCCTTGGAAGCTCGCGCGTACATGGGGTTGGTACATTGGTATTGGTATGCGGTTTCTAACATAGTCATTCTCAGACCTAAATCAAGTTATCTGTATCCCATTTATCGACCATTAATTCCTCGCAAATGTATAAAAAATGTATTTTGGGGAGTTATTATTTTATATATGGGTATTAGTTTTTATTTTATATATGGGTATTAGTTACTACTTTATATATGGGGTGTTATTATTATTATTTCACTGAGAAATTTGACGCTATGAAAATTAATTTTGGGGAGAGGGCACATTTTTTGGCCCGTGTTTATAACTATATGGTGTTTATGGTCAAAATGTAAATATATACTGTCCTTTCACTAATTACATTTAGCGCACTACTTTCTTTTAGCTGTTGTATGTATAAAGAGTGTATTCCATTGCATTGATTGAATAATAGATATATTGCCTCGAGTTCGTGAAACGACTAGACCTTTTCAAAAACGTGTTAAAGCGTCTCTGTTATTCACTCGGAACAAATAACTTTTTTTAATTTTATGCTCCAAATACATAGTCTAATTAAATTATATAACTGACTGAAGTAGCAGTTGTTTTATGGTAATATAAACAGTTTACCAATTATGTTCCGTTTTATTTTGTGTGAATTAGTATAGAATGCATGACTAGTAATGTAATCAACTTTGATAATAAAAGTAAAAAGGCACACATAAAAGCTTTAAAACAACAGTTAAGTACATTGTGGAAATAGGACCTGGTTCTTTCGAATGGAAATCCACCATGCATTTCACTCAGCATAACGGATGAAATTATCTAGTAATAACATTGCTGATGTTTCTTGATTGGCGTTAATTAGAAAATCCACTCATTCAAGGACTAGCATAAAATACAAAATGTCGAAAAGTTCAATAATTCAAGGACTATTATAAAATACATGATATTGGAAAATTCGCTAATTCAAGGTCTAGCATGCGCTTTAAAAGATATTGGAAAATAAGGACTAGAATACAAAAAAGGACATTGTTATGATATTGTTTTGGTTGATCTTAACCAACTTAACAGTTTTCCAATATTTTCATTATACATTTTATACTAGATTAAACCTGTTTTATTGCTTTTTACTGGAGAACAGGATTGGACACAAAAGTTTGTACAGCTTGCATTGTTTTCTCCTTACAAGATATATCACATAGAGATTATTATCAAATAGTGAGCATATACATGGCATATTGGATGTCCTCTACCTTCAAGACATTTCACATTGGAGAGTATATTGTACATGTTAGTTTCCATATCATCTCCCTACAAGCCATATCACATTGTGAGTATGTCATACTTGATGTTTGGATGGCCTCCCCTACAAGGTATATCACATTGTGAGTATGTCATACTTGAATTTTGGATGTCCTCCCCTACAAGGTATATCACACACTCATAAAGACCATTATACATGGTGTTTTGGACGTCTTTTTCCTACAAGACATATCACATCGTGCATATTACAGAGAGTATTTTGGATACGTGATGTGTGTGATGTGATGTGATTTGGATTTTTTAACGTAGCTTTAAAAATTTTTCAGTCATATCGCTACGATGTCTGCAGTGTGGCAGTTTATAGCGATGTCTACCACTGCGGCATCATGCTGCAGACATGTAGCATGATGACCCACCCAGTCGCATTATCCTGACACCAGGCCGACCAGTCCTAACAATAACCTCTTCATGCTGAGCGCCAAGCGAGGCAGCTGTTAGTACCATTTTTATGTCTTTGGTATGACTTGGCCGCGGATCGAACCCACGACCTCCCGCATCCGAGGCGGACCTCTAACCACTAGGCTACAGTGGCGTATTAACGGGGAGTTCGAGGGAGGCGGTCCACCCCGGGTGACAGCCAGAAAGGGTGTGTGGGTGTGTGGGTGTGTGTGTGTGTGTGTGTGTGCCATCGGGAGAGTAAAAATACAACCACAAGTTTTCAAACGAGATGAATATATTTGTATGTGTGTTTACGTTTTAAAATTTTTTGTAGGTGCCAAAGGAAGGATCCGCCCTGGGTGCCAAATATTTAAAGTACGCCCCTGTTTGGATGTCCTCTTCCTGCAAGGCATATCACATCGTGAGTATTACAAACGGTATATTGGATGTCCTCTTCTAGCAAGACATATCACAAAATCGTGAGCTATTGGCCCCAGAATGGGCAGTTCTCTAACACCCATGATACCGCTATTGGTCTCAGAATGGGCAGTTCTCCAACACACATGGTGCCGCTATTGGCCACAGCAGGGGGCAGTTCTTTAACACGCATGATGCTGCTATTGGTTTCAGGATGGACAGTTCTCTGACACCCATGATGCCGTTATTGACCCCAAAATGGACAGTTCTCTGACACTCATGATGCCGTTATTGGTCCCAGAATGGATATTTCTCTAACACTGATGATTCTGCTATTGGCCCTAGAATGGACAGTGCTCTAACATTCCTGATGCAGCTATGAGCCCCAGAATGGACAATTCTCTAACACTCATGATGCCGCAATTTACCCCAGAATGGACAGTTCTCTAACACTCCTGATGTAGTTATAGACTATGCAGTACAATGGAGGCATGGATTGCACTTTGGGTACTTGGACTATGTAGTAGAGTGGAGTCATGGATTTCACTTTGGACACTTGGACTTTGTAGTACAATGGAGGAATGGATTTCACCTTGGGTACTTGGACTTTGCAGGACAGTGGAGGAATGAATTGCACTTTGGGACCTGGACTTTGTAGTATAGTGGAAGCATGGATTTCACTTCGGGGAATTGGACCTTGTAGAGTGGAGGCATGGATTGAGGCACGGATTACACTTTGGGTACCTGGACTTTTAGTACAGTGGAGACATGGATTGCACTTTGGGTACATGGACTTTGTAATACAGTGGAGGCATGGATTGCACTTTGGGTACTTGGACTGTGTAGTACAATGGAGACATGGATTGCATTTTTGGTACAAGAACTTTGTAATACAGTGGAGGCATGGATTTCGCTTTCGGTACTTGTACTTTGTAGTACAATGGAGGCATGAATTTCACTTTGGGTACTTAGTCTTTGTAGTACAATGGAGGTTTGGATTTCACCTTATGTACTTAGATTGTGTAGTACAATGGATGCATGGATTTCACTTTGGGTACATGGACTTTGTAATACAGCAGAGGCATGGGTTTTAATTTGAGTACATGGACTTAGCCATACAGCAGAGGCATAGACTGCACTTTGGGTACATGGACGTTTCAGTACAGTGGAGGTATGGATTTGATGTTTGGGTACTTGGACTTTGTAGTACAGTGGAGGCTGATCAGATAATGGTTCGCGGATTGTACTGTTTGCACAACGTTTAATCGGTTCAGACTTCGACGAACGTAAAAAAAAATGATCAATCCTTAATTAAATCTACTTCAAGAGTACTTGTGGTTAATATTATGCAATCCTGAGAGTAATATGTTTCGAAAATATAACTTCATGCTCAATTTAACGTGTCTGAATGTCTGTCTGTGACCACTGGGATCCTAAACCGGCTGCACATGATGCCACAAAGGACGTTTAAACAGCATATAAACGCTCAATATTCCATTTCAAGGAAATTTAACAAAGGACGTTTAAACGGCATATAAATAACCAAGTTTCAGTATCTTAAAAATCAAACAATGATTTAATATGATGCTTACCAAGTCACTAAAAATTGAAACAATTAAATTCCTTTCATAACTTTCATTTAAAATCAGCACAACTGTAAAACCCTATATTTCCGAAAATAAAACTCTCAAGTAATTATTACGATAACTTTCTAGTATTTAATAAGATAATGAACTGAGCGTATATAGTATTTAATAAGATAATGAACTGAGCATATATAGTATTTAATACCATGCTCAACTGAAACTGAAACGCTGTAGTACTTAATATGATTATAAAATATACTATTTATATAATTTAATACAAGAATCAACTGAAACACTAGAATTTAATACAAAAATCAAATGAAATTCTCTAGAATTTGATACGAGAATCAACTCAAACTCTCTAGAATTTGATACGAGAATCAACTCAAACTCTAGAATTTAACACGAGAATCAAATGAAACTCTCCAAAATTTAATACGAGAATCAATGAAACTCTTTAGAATTTAACACGAGAATCAAATGAAACTCGCTAGAATTTAATATGAGAATCAAATGAAACTTGCTAGAATGTCATACAAGAATCAACTAAACACTCTAGTATATAATATGATAATGAACTGAAACTCTTCATTATCTAATGAGTCAATCAACTGAAAATCTCTATTGTCTATTGTCTAACACAACAATCAATTTAAATTCTATATTATGTAATGCGACAATCAGTGGAAAAACATTTAGCAGCTAATATAATAATCAACTGAAATAAAGAGGAACTAATACGAAAATCAACTGAAAATATATAGAACTCCCTGGTATCAAATACGATAATCAACTTAAACTCCCTAGTATCGAATACGATAATCAACTTAAACTCCCTAGTATCGAATATGATAATCAATTGAAGCACCCTAGTATCCAATACGATAATCAATTGAAACACCCAGGTATCCAATACGTCAATCAATTGAAACACCCTAGTATCGAATACGACAATCAATTGAAACACCCTAGTATCGAATACGACAGTCAGCTGGAACTCCCTAGTTTCAAATAGAATTTTCAACTGAAAATTAAAAGTACCTAGCACAACAGTCAACTGAAACTTCCTAGCATTGAATATGATAATCAAATAGAATCTCCGATATCTAATTGCATTTTCAATTCAATCTCCCTGGTATCAAAGAGGATATTTAACTAAAACTCCCCGGCATCTAATAGGATATTCAACTGAAACTCCCCGGTATCTAATAGGATTTTTTTCAACTGAAAATTAAGGTATCTAACACGATAATCAACTGGAACTCCCTAATATTGAACAGGATAATCAGCTGAAATTTAAAAAAGTCTGTAAACATTCAAAATGATCTGGATGCCAATATTGGAGTATCATATATCATTTGATAACTACATTTAAGTTATTGCGATGACAATATTGGAGTGTCATATATCAATTAATCATTATATTTTAAGTACAAGAAGCATTCCGTAATGTGCATTTATCTAAAAACACACAACAGAGGAAGAGACACGTGTTGGATAAATTATCTTGACAATGATGGCTTAGACATGAAAGCATCAAGCTCGAACATTGCATGATATTTTCATGAACTAAACGTTTCAAGGATGTGGTCTTGCCACGACCAAACTTAATTGTATGTCACATAAAGCGTTATCTGTCTAATTTAGCAAAAGGCTGTTGTTTTAGGGATAATGTTGCATGTTTCACACAAGTTTCAGTTTTTCCCGGCACTGAATAGCAATAAATCTTACCAGATTGTCATCAGTTGATAACAAAACATGTCTTATTCTTCTTTTATTGATAAAAGCGAGGTGTTTATTTCTAAGAGACTGAAATGGAAAACTAAAAGTAAAAACAAAGCAATCTGTAACTTCGAAATCCTCCCATGCATATGCAATGTAAATAAAATATATTGGTGGGTATCATTCAAAATAGCACAAATTATATCCCCTTTTGGAAAGTCTAAAACGACATTATATATATATATATATATATATATATATATATATATATATATATATATATATATATATATATATATATATATATATATATATATATATAAATGAGGTCCAAATTGAAAGAGATCCGGTTTGTATTCAGATTTGTCATGGGTGGGTCCCTTTACAATTCAACTGAACTCACCTAATGCGCTGCATTATAGAATTTTGCCTTTGATAACCGTGCAAGTGCACGATCGCTGCAATAATGGAACCGTACGCAGGTATGTATAGATTTTTAACGGCACATTCGCACAATTCTGGAGACGTTGAGCTGAGAAAATGTTAAGTGCCAACAACGTTTGGATGATCGTCTCTTGTAAAAAAGCAAGTTCTAAAATGGATATCTTGTTATACTAATTTTATTTATTTGTTTACATTTGGTTACCTTACACTCATGATAGTAAAATCGATGCATGTAGGACATTACTAACTGTGAAATTTGTCATTCAACGATCTTAATATTAAATCTGAATCAGAAAGGCAATATGGAATACGTACTATTGAAAGGAAAGCAGGAATCTCAAGTTTAATATATGAATTTCAAACAGAGTTTCAGACTTGCAGTGAAATTGTAAATTCATTGTGAATGATAAATTGCCGCACTAACATGTTTTTGCAAACGATTAATTATGGCCATTTCCCTGAGTATGTCCAAACAATTTCAATATGGTCAAATTTACATGCGTATGTCAAAACAATTTAAAAATAGATTTCTGAATTCCTAAATGGTAGTATCACTAATGACACATCCTCACCATATATTAACTTTCCTTACACCACGAAAGTAACATTTAAGTTTGACTACGACAATATTATTATTATTGTTATTATTATTATTATTATTATTATATGATGAAATGGCCGTCGGGTTTCTTGTTGCTTCTATTATATGTACGTATTTCTCGGACCTAATACCAGGTCTGTACAAGCACGACACTTTCTCATTGATAAGATTTTCAGAATTGTTTAATAAAGATGTATGCTAATTACCTGCTATCTTCCTCTAGAAGCGCATGAAGCATTAACACAAAAGCTCTCCAGTAATTGAAAACCATTGTACTGAATATGCGATAAGAGAGATTTACAAAACCAAGGAAATGCACCATGTTTCACACAAAGACAATGACGCAGCAAATATTATATTGGTAGCAAATTCGATTGTGCACCAGACAATGACGCAGTAAACATTTATATTGTACGTGAATTCAAGTTTGCACGCAGACAATGACGAAGATGACATTATTTTGCAAGCAAATGCAATTGTGCACACAGACAATGACGAAGTAGACATTTTACCTTGCATACAAATTCAGTGATACAAACTTAAGTAAACATTACACTAAATACAAATCCACAGGTGCAAAAATACTGTAACGAAGTAGATTTTAAATTATAATCAAATTCAGTGGTGCAAACATACAAGAAGGCAGTAGACATTATATTTTAAGCAAATTCAATTTTCCGAGGCAGATCCATTCTTTAAATAGTTGTCATCATCTGCGACTGGGTTTAGTATAGTAAGCTCTGACTCATGAATGTATCGTTAGAGAGAAGGAAACTGTTTCTTTCATACAAATCTTTGACCGATAAACTGATTTGAATCAGACGTTATCTGTGCATGTTATAGATATATTTGACCGACAAATTGAATATCAGTCGGACGAAAACTGTTTATTTTACACCATACCATTCTTTGACCGATAAATTGATTTGTAGTCAGAAAAAGACATGTTTTTTATACAAATGTTTGACAAATAAATTAAAGCTGTCTTTGACAGAAAAATTGATTTGTAGTCAGAATAAAAAATGTAAATTATAGCTAACTTTGACATATAAATTGATTTGTAGTCAGAAGAAATCTAGGTATATTATAGATATCTTTGGCATATAAATTGACTTGTAGTCAGAATAAAAACTGTATATTATAGATATATTTGACATATAGATTGATTTGTAGTCAGAAAAAATCTAGGTATGTTATAAATATCTTCGAATGACAAGTTCATTTGTAGTCAGAAGAGCACAATGACAACGTATTATATATTTGAATGCGTGACAGGACATTAATGTTGGAATACATAATCTCATTCTGTGAAAATTAATATGTCCTCTGGTCAATATTATTATGCTGCTAAATAAAGGATCAAATATTATGCGTAATAAAATTGTGTTGTTTGTTTTGTTCCCTATCTCTTTCTTAAGACCCTAAAACCGTTTCATTTGATTGTTGTCGTAACACATGAACTGGAATAATCTGACAGTGAATTGACTTTATAGTGAGCACCCGGAAACGTACCGAGCAATATACCATTTCCATCATTCATATGATAAGGATGGTTCATGTCAGCGCATGTTCAAAATCAAGAAAGCCAACATCCAGAATCTAGATGTGTCACTCTATTGCCAAAGGAACAAAGATAAGGCAGTCAGTTACCTAATCACTGAGTGGAAAACTCGCTTGGAGCGGGTGTAAAAATGAGCAAGGCAAGCGGTACACTGGCAGATGTCGAATGAATAGGCTTGAATGTACCACGAAGTGGTAAGATCGCAAACTTTGTAGAGTTATGCAAGGAGATTCTGAAAGAAAGATGTTAAGATAATTGTGTGTTGGGATAATATTTACGACAGCAACAACGACAATAATAATAATAATAATAATAATAATAATAATAATAATAATAATAAGGACAATAAAATCATTTTTAAAAAATGTCATTACTTGGACAGATGTTAGCGAAACTAATAATAATAATAATAATAATAATAATAACGACAATAAAATCATTTTTAAAAAATGTCATTACTTGGACAGATGTTAGCGAAAAAAATAATAATAATAATAATAATAATAATAATAATAATAATAACGACAATAAAATCATTTTTAAAAAATGTCATTACTTGGACAGATGTTAACGAAACTGATGACTGGCTCTAACTTTGATAAGCAACGGGAAGGCTAGATGTTTTCATTTAGGCCTAATACAATACGAGTTTTCATTTGTTGTATCCAGTATCGTCCCTAACGTGTGCTTTCTATATCTGTCCACCTCAGGTTAGATTCAGTCTGTAACATCTTGAGGGATGGACTGAATATCCATTCCAGTTGTAGTGGCTGGCTACTTTCGCGTTGATTTTGTTGCGAATGTGGCTTTCGAGATTATTCATTCGCTTTCTGAAAAATCAGTGATTTCGCCAACATATTGAATGGCACAGATCTTGCATGTCAGAAGATAGATTATGTTTTTGACTTGACATCCTAACTTCTGATTGATCTTGTACTTAACTCCTGTTGTCGAACTTCTGAAACACTTTATGTAAGGTATTTTGTTTTCAAATTAGGCAAGGCTTGTCTTTGCAACGGTATATGCCTGAATCTGTGGCCTTACTTGAAGTTATTCTGGCACGTACGATATGGTTCTTGAGATTTTAGGTCTCCAGTAAGCAAGCATTAGAACTTCTTCAAATATACACTTGAGACGTTCGGAAGATTCAATATCATACCAATGTTTGTATATGATTTGATAGGCTTGCTAATCCGAGATCTCGATTTAGTAATCCGAGATCTCGGTTTAGTTATCTGTCATGCGCAAGCCTCGCGTTGATTCTTGCAAATGGAAGGAGGGAAGTTGGAGAGGAGTAAAGCAGCTGAAGTAAGAAATTGCTGTAATCTATTGATGTTTAATTCATAAGTGACATTTTTTTTGCAAAGTAAAATCATTATCGCGAAAGTAACGAAACGAGGAAGTTTATGTGACAAATGCAGTCGGTATATTACACAAGTTAGATCCTCGCACCATTACCAAACCTATGTTGTTTAAGTCATTTATACAAATATGCAAAAGCCACGGAGCTTGTATATATATTTTGAGGATAACTTTTAGGTCGCAATCTATAGGCCTACTGTACGACATTTTGCACTGTAACTAAAATATAATTTAACGCTTTGTGTACGTACCATAAAATTTACTACTCGTTTTCTGTTTATGACATTTGTATGATCCACGATGCGCCAGCGGTGTTATTCCTGCATCGTGATACAGACAACAAAACTTATTTAACATGAACATTTTCAATCATATGACCTCCTCCCCAAGGCTTACAGAAAATACTTCTTGACATTATTTCTTTGGATCAAAACTTTTCTTTAGTTCATACGGAAAATTGTACAATTTGAAGTTGTGGCTAAAAGTCGCTACGCCTGTAAATCAAAACATTCCTCGGAATAATGTTCCCTCATTTAAAATACGAGTCACTTTTAAGGCTCAGATAGAGAACATTATAAAGAGGGAGCACTGCTTAGCAGATGTACCTTATATTTGTATGAGACGTACATGACTGGAAAGCATGGGTTGGGTGTTGATCATTATAGTTGTTGTTGTTGTTGTTCTAGGGTTTAACGACATTTTTCAGCACAAGATAGGCTACACATGGCGGCCAGTATCAATGGTGGAGGAAGAACCCGGGTAACCTCGGAAAGAACCACTGACCCATGAGAAGCTACTGGCAAGCTTTCTCACATACCCACAATGGCCGAATCCGAGAGATCATTATAGTAAGTAAAGCTCTATCGACGTACACAGACCAATTATATATATATATATATATATATATATATATATATATATATATATATATAGATAGATAGATAGATAGATAGTGAGAGAGAGAGAGAGAGAGAGAGAGAGAGAGAGAGAGAGAGAGAGAATAATTTTAAACATGATTGTTTACATCATTTGCTGTAATATAAATAGAACAAAAACTTAAAAAACATATACTTCCAGAGTTGTACTGAGAGAAGAAAGTCCTGAAAATGTGCTTTGCATACCTGAGTTTATTCAAAACGTGATTACAGGAAAAGAAAATCTTTGGAACTGGACCGGTTTTAGAAGGGCAGTTTAGCGGTTTATATATTTACAAAGGGATGAGGTTTTGAACTTTTTGTTCATTTCACACTTTTCTTGCACTGAGAAATGGTGCTAAACTATACAAGAACAACAACATGTATACATTACGTTTCCGCATTAAAGTATGTAGTGTCTAACACTTTATAATCTGGGTCAGATTAACAGCAGAGAGGGTGAACAGACCATTTTGCCTGAGAACTTATTTATGAAAAATAAAGGTTCCTAAAAAGACTAAAAATAAAGTCAATAACGTCAAACCGAACCCGATAACCGAGCACATTTTCATACTTGGACAAACAGACCGCGTTAACGAAATCTTGTGGGTTAGTTCGTTGCTGTTACTCGTTGTTTGACGTGTATTTTTCCAATGTTCTGCGACTCGTTTACGTCTAGGTCACGTACGCGTGGTCTCACCCTCTCTGCTGCTGTAATTAAACCATTATTATATCAATAATGATTGGTGAAGCTCACTCAGCTAGACTAGCTCGAGAGCGATTAGAGGCAATATGAAAATATCTTCCACTTCATAACGGCGTTAAACAACAACTACACGCGCGTCAACAAACACAAGAAGAATTTGCAGAAGGTACAGAACAATTATTTAAACCAATTACTGAACCAACACGAAAAATTGTTGCAGCAACTGAGGCAACACAATGAGCTCTTGAAACGTTACCTGGCGATATTGCCGAGCGTCTTCCACAACCACCACCTTTTCAACCACCACCTATTCAACCACAACCTGCAGCTCAACCACGACAACGACAACCAAAAACATCAATATTTGATAAATTTACCGAAGAAGGTATTGCCGCGATACATGATCGAGATCGATTGCAAGATATTGCCGCGTTTGGATATAAAGATCGAAGAAGATATGTAAAATCCGAATATGTTGATTCGTTAAAAGCCGGAAATTGGGTCGGTGATGTATTTATATGCAAATATTCATCAAATCAAATCCGAACAAAAACGTCATGAATTTGAAATTTTTAAACGGGCTGTGAAAGAATATATTAAACAGTGGGAAATACAAACGCAACAACAACAACAAGAAATACAACAACAACTTGAAAAAATACAACAACAACGAGAACAACAAGAAATACAACAACTACAACCATTATCACTGCCACCACCGCGAAAACCCTCACAACGGAAACCTAAACCACCAGTAAAACGAAAAGTTAAAGCAGAAGAAAAAGCTAAAGAAGAACTAATAGCAGGACGACAACCTGAACACGAACCACGGATAATTAGACCATTAGAACAATCACCACAAAAAGATAAAGAGGAACTAATACTTGAACACGAACCACGGATATTTGTACCACGAGAAAACTAAAATCAATGCAGAGAAGACTAAAATTTCAACAAGATCTACAAGAAAAAGGACCATTAAAAAGACGACAAGAACAAATAGAAGAACTACAGCGGACAATACACGCAAAAGCTACAGAAATATCGACAGCAGAAAAATCCCCTCTTTCAACTGGGTCTGGATGCAACACTGGTGTTTGCCCCGGTAATGTCCTTGCCGACGTTGATCGACTAGAAATTCTAATCGGTTGGAAACGAGCCGGTAATAATTCTCTAGAAATAATTAATGAAGCAGCTGCTATTTGTCAACGATTATTTACAGGCAGTATCATGGACGCTAATGTGTATCGGTCCCTCGTCGATGAAATCGAAGATGATTATTACAGCGATTAAGCAGTTATAGATATAATTATTATAATAAGATGATCATACATGTTGCTCAACGTGGGCCAACCATGATTAGGGTGATAAATTCGCGATTGCCTTCATATAAAACATTCTACGGAGATGGACTCGGCGATCTTGTTCAGGGCTTATTTTCGAGGATAGCCCCAAAAGCAATACCAATTGCAAAACAACTGGGAATGAAATCTATTGAAGTTGTTCGTGAAAAGGGTATTGGTGCTGCCGGCGACGTTGCCAGTAAAGCATTCTCTGCAATCAAGGATAGACTAGCACGATTAGTACGACGAAAACCGCAGCCAGTAAATTTACCCAGCACTGGAGTGATGCCTGCAAATGTTAGTAAAATAATAAATCAAGCCGCAAATCAAAAACTAGCAGAGTTAGCCGGTGACAAAGAAAAAAAACATAGCAACAAGTCTGATGGCAGGAAGTGGCCTTCGTCTTAGACAATAACCAATAACATAGATATGTTCAAACGTGTATCTAATCCCGCATTTGACATAGAGGCGCCAATTCTCAAGGATGAGTCTGTGCGGGATTATAAATATTATTCTTATGACGCACGACAACCAAATCAGCATAGACGAATCGAATTGCAAGTTCAAGATACGAGTAGATATTTCTTACCCGCTGCAGCATTTATTGAAGTAGAGAGTGAAATTTTAAAAACAGATAATACAGCGTATGGAGATAATGTTAGTGTTGGTTTTGTCCATAGTTGCATCATGGCGTTGTTCGACAGCGCTACATGCATCATCGACGGAAGAAATATTGAATCAATTCAGAAAGATGTCGACATTGCCACAACGATACTTGGCCTTGCAAGGTACAGTGACGATTATTCAAGATCACCTGGTCCATCAATGATGTTTGTGAAGGATACTTCTGATCATCCTGTATACAACCAGTATGAAATAGGACGACCAAGAACATTTGCTAGAAATGCCGACGTGGATGTGCAAAGTATGATTATTAATGTCGATCCAGATTTCAACTTAGGATTTATGATGCTTCGAACAATGTTGCAGGGTGGAGAAAGGAGGTTTTCTTGCGCGATTCCACTATCACATATTTTTAGATTTTGCAGAAATGTCAGAAAGGTTATTTTCGGGGCCAAACATACAGTTGTACTCGTACGAAAAGCCACAGACGATGATGCAATTTGGCGACCTGCTGGTGATGCTGGTAAAGTAATACTAACAAAACTTTCATTATGGATGCCAGTAATGACTCCAACAATACCTGAAGAAGATCGGTTACTCACTTTCATGGGCAGCGGCGGCAAGTCGACGCTATCATGGTTAACAACAACCACAGATGCTGTTCAAAGTGCAATTAATGGGTTATTTACATGGCAGATACCATCACAACAAGGTATCTCTGCGCCGCGACATATATTTGTTGCGCTTCAAGATGCTGAACGAGTAAATGATCAAACGCGTGGTATAATGATATTTGACAAACTCGGTGTTTCCGAGGTTTCATTGAAATAAATGGACATCAAGAACCATCGGAGGATATTTTGTTGAATTTTGAATGAAATCATGTGGCGCGTGCATATCATCCATTGATGTCGTTTATGGGGCGTGACCAAAGTGTTAATACTGGCTTACAAATATCACAGCTAGATTTTATAAATTTATATCCGATTTATTATTTTTCTCTGGAACATTTGGATTTGTTCAGGTAGTCCGTCGTTGACATACATTTTCGAGCTCGTGTGACGCGAGGAGGTGTTGATAATTACAGAGCAATCGCCGTCATACTCAGTGATAAAACAATGTTGCTTGAAGGTGTTGGTGGACGAATGAGAGTCGTTGATGCCCCAGGTAAAAATAAGCAAGCGTTAATTTAGAAGTCAGAAATATATCATAAATGTCATATCATCATGTTAGTGTCAATCTGACTCATGGTCAGATTAAAAACTGCAGTCGGCATCAGCGAAAAAATGTGGAGTAAACATATCACTAGCGAGAGAACAAATCACAGGTGGTTCAAATAAACTATCGCTGACAGAACGCCAGCTCAAGTATTTCAATAAAGTCAAACAATCAAAGACTGGCATAAGACTTAATCTTTCTGTGGGTGCCGTCAAAGACATCACTAAGACGGGTGGTATATTTTCACTTCTTGCAGATATTCCAGCGTTAATAGCCGCTGCAGCCCCAGCGGTTGCAAAAGCAGCTGCATTAGGTGCAGTTGGAACAGCTGCTGGAATGGAATTAAAGACAGCAACAGGAAAAGGAATAAAAAAAGGAAAGGGTCTGAGACTTCCAGGAACTCGGTACGGGAAAGGATTAAGAATTCCAGGGACTCGTTGATTTTCCCGTTGTCCAGTTTTGATTTACTCGATGCTGCTACGCGATTAAATAAAAAAAATTTCAGAGGTGTTTTTATGCGTGATCAATTACCACACAAATCAAACTCGATTGATATCATTAATCTCGATAAAAATTCTGGTCCAGGTACTCATCGGGTTGCGTACGCGATCGATCCACGTGGTATTGTTTATTTCGATCATATGGGTTGGCGCCACCAAAAGAATTTTTAAAATATATCGACAGACTTCAAAATATGCCAATCTGGTATTCAACACTACCAACACAAAAAATAACCGACCCGCCGATATGTGGCCGTGAAGCACTGTATCGAGCTGTATCAAGATAAAAAAAAAAACACTTCATAAAACTGTACACGCGTTCACTAGTGCACGCGCGAGTTCTGTTTTAAATAATCGCTAGTCATATAATGGTAGATATTTACGGAAGATCAGCTAAAGCCCGAACAACGTTCGGAACTCAACAAGCACCAGGTGAAGATTTACTCAAGCGAGTAACAAGGCAGATAAATGATGAATTATCTGACCTGCTCAATCTTGCCAACGTTGATCCAAACGAACTTGTTGTATTTCAAGACCGTGAAGGAAGACTGAAGACGAGTAATATTTCAATCAACGAGATTATTATTCGTAATCGATTATCGCGAGAAGGTCTTATTGCTGTATATGACAAAGAGGGCAAACTTGTTCCTAGTGTTGTTACTCCGTCGTCGATCCGAGATAGCATAAGTGAACGAGTGTTAAAAGTCGGCGATGTAATGAACGGCATCATTAGCATGAATAACAGTAAAATAATTAATGTAGGAGAACCAACAGATAATCTCGACGCTGCAACGAAGAAATATGTCGATGATAAGGAAATTCCAGTGACAACTTCGTTAACTATAATCAACGATGGAATGACCACATTCAAAACTGATTTTTCCAATGACGTACAAACATTTCTAAATTTTCGTAGAAATATAAACAGAGCTGTTAATGATTTTTTGGGAAGTCCAGCAACTGTTGACATTAAACTCGCCGACATTAACACAAGACTCAATAATATTATCAGTGGAATTCCTGATATCGTTCAAAAAACTAATCTCGTTAAAATTCCACACAAACAAATTAACAATATCGTGTACACAGTATCATCAGTATCATCAACATGGACACCGCAAAATAACACTATCAAACATACCGCGGAAGTAACTGGTGTGTACAAGCTGTCCGTGTTAAGCTCTGCAAATTTTAGGATATTTATTACATTTCCATGGCGTCATTCAACCGATAATTTTTCTGGAACTGTATCTGTAGTGTTAAATAAAGATACCGAAGAAATATTTATACTGGACCTATCCGATAAAAAAATAACCACAGCGTCTTACTGGTGGTGTCTGGAATTTGTAGCTGAAACACCTCAATTAATTACTTAATATAGTATAATGATAGACGTTCAAAAATACAGATACAGTCAAGTATGTGCGTGGCAAACTAAACTAAAAAATATCACCGACGATTATACAATAAAAGTGAAAAAATATCGAAGACGCGTGGTTGTTGTTGACATAGTTGTCTATTCAGTTTCTGCGCTCATTGCTGGAACCGGTGTAATATTATCAACACTGACAGCGTCAGTGACTGAGCCTGTAGTTGTAATGATTATCGTTTCATCCGCAACAACCTTAGCGGGTATTTTTAGTTTATTTCAATGAAGATAGATACATCCACGAACACAAAATTACACGAGTATGTGGTAAAAGTACATACAGCAAAGAGAGAATATTCCAAACTATCATCGCTGATTTCTTCGTCGTTCAACGATGGCAAAATATCTCATGAAGAATTCAGCACGATGGTAAAAATCTACAATGAAGTATTTGACGAAAGTATTGAAGAAATCAGGGATTTAGAATAATAACAGTATAATAATGACAACACAGGAATTACTACAACAGATCGTCACTAATACTGCGCCGGTAAGAACTACAATGAGATCAGCGAGTGCAACTAATCCTGAATTCAGTATCAATTTTCCGACCTCAATTCCAGCAAAAGAAATTGCATTAGCGCAATTACGAGTTTATTATAGTTGGCCAAATATTAGGTCAAAATCGTTTGCTGGACTTCCACCGAATAATTGATTAGCATTTGCAAATAAAAACAAATCTGATGGAACTCGAGATTGGCAAGTAGTCAGTATTCCAACGGGCAGTTATCAGATAGAACAAATCAATGAAGAATTCCAACGTAGAATTAAATCCATTACAGGAAAAGAATCAAAAATAGCTATTGCTGTTCACGAACCAACGTTATCATCGGCCATCGAAATATTGTCGCCGGATTACGCCGTTGACATATATCAATCTTCAATCAGATCAGTATTAGGATGGCCCGAAGTCCCACCGGTTCATGAAGGACCACCAGAACTACGCCAAGATTAATGTTTTACAAAAGAAAGAATATATTCAAAACATTTCAGTTATGAAAAACCGCTACGACAGTACACAGATGAAAAAACTGGACAGGTTTTAATCACCATGGAATATGATAAAGAAAAACGTAGCAGTGGGACAAATTTTCTTGTTGAACTCAGTGAAGGATTACTTGTTAATATAAATTATTTACAATCTTACTCGGACGATATCAAGTCTGAACATACAGGATTTCTTAATGATCTAAAAAATTTATTTTCAAGTATTATCACGTACTATGGCGAGGACACAAAGCAACAAATCATCGAAACAAGAATGATCTTAAATACAATTGCAGATCATCTTCAGGATGTCAATGAAGAAATTATAGTTTTCGTCAATAATGTAGGATCACAGCAAGTTACTAAATATTTTAATATAACTAAACTAACAATTACAAAAATTTATTTTTTTCAGGATTTGACAGTACTGAACTGAAAAAATCAGTCAATGATGTAATCAGTGAAAACTTTCCAAAGATTCTCGAATCATGGAGAAAAATAATCCCACCGCAAAGTATTCTCAAATACAACAACGATTCATATGGTGAAGGTCGTCATATTCGCCGGGTATTGTCAATATAACGTCAACGATCGCTGTCAATCTAGTATGTGATGTCATCGACGGTAGTCATCAAGTTGACGCTGAAAAATCCAATCAGGCCCAACCAGCATACATTCTATATTCATTTACACCTCAAGTACCCCCAAGCTATTTCATTGCATCAGAACCAATCAACTTTGTTGATCTAAAATGTCATAATTCACTCTTATCGCGGATACATTTTAAACCTACTGACCAGACTGGACACTTGCTTGACCTTAGGTCAGAAACGTTGCTTATAAATCTGTTTGTGCGTTCGTAGAAAACACCAAGCAAAAAAAATATAAAAAAATGTCAGAATAAAATATTTTTTTTTTACCCCCTTGACTTAGTCCGTGATTATAATCTTCACTAAGTCAAGGGGGTCAGAAATGAATTATCCATCTTGTCTCAGTCCCGTAACTATGTCACGACAACGTTACAGGTGACACTATTGGTTTCGTTGTCAACGTCACTACAGTCACTTTCACCATCGGTGCTATTAGCACCGGAGTCACACTCGTCGTTATCTTTCTCCAGTAACTCTTCCGCAACTTCATTCGCGGACATAATATCTCTCAGCTGTTATATACGAGCGTGTACAAGTCTTTTTGTTTCGTATTCGTGAGATAATTCTGACCTAACTTTTTCGATGTACCGTGAAAGGGGAACAAATAATTTCACCTGTGTGTCTATAATTGCCGCCTGTGATTGTAACATCGAGTGTTGGAGCAACTTTATGAATCTATAATCGGAGGGCAGCGTATACTTATTTTCGGATTTTCGAGATTGTAATGATATAAAACACGCATAATTGTTTTCAGGATCAAGTTCATCAGATATTTTTTTTTACCGTCTTGTTGCAATTGCTTAATAGCAACAATGCTAGCATTAATATTTTCATGATTCATTATATGATAAATATTTGTTTAAAAAAAATATTTCTGAATGAAAATAAAAATATATTTCTAAAAATATATTTCTGAATTCTGAATGAAAATTAATATAAATATATTCCTGAATGAAAATAAATATAAATATTATTTCTGAATAAAAATAAACAGCAGAGGTGACGATCGGTCTACCATTTTGCGGGTAAAGCCTTTATCATTGCCAGTAAAGCCTTTCTCGTGAAGTCCTAAGAGTCCTATCATTGGTGCCTTTCTTATGGTACTTTTCACTTGGAAGGCCTTTTTCTTATGGCCCACAGGCACTTCATGAGACTTTCTCGTCCGGCGAATATTCTTTCTGAATATCCTTGTGTGGGGTACCCTTCAGTGTCAAGATTAGAAGCTCACATCACCCTGCTGTTTATTTTAGGGGCGCCAGCGCATACACACACCCCCATTGACTATGTCAATGCGAATTCCTAATGTGAGAAACGAAATATTAGGAATTGAGAGGGCTGTCTAGGCATATCGGTTTGATGCATCCCCCCCAAATCAAACCCAGGGCAGTGCAAAACGGTACTCACCACGTTGTTCGACGTGGCTAGGGGTACATGAAATCTCTTGGGGCTGCTGGCACCCCCAATTGTTAGAAAAATGGCATATTAATCCTCTCTATCTACAATGTCAGTCATGGGATTCGAACTCAAGACCTCTAGTATGAGAGCCAGACGCGCTAACCACTACACTATGAGCTTTGGTTATAAGTATATGTTTCAAAAAATAATTATATAGTTACCTAGCCCCGTGACATAGTCACGGACTCTATCAACGGCGATAAGAATATACACCAGATTCTGTGATTATCATATACTACCAGATTTCTGAATAAAATAAATCGCAAAAATCTGCAATTTTACACATTTCAGCTATTTCTGACTTGGTTAAGATGCCGTATTCTCATCCTAACAGAACTGTGTTAGTAAATGCGTTGGATTGATATTATTCTGGTTCATTCCGCCTACTACAGAACTGTGTACATTCATTTAGCATAGTAACAATGATGCATGCAGTCTGCTGCGATCGATATGTGAAGCAGTTATGTACAATATCGGCCTATGATAGATTTATCTGTCCCGTGACTCGTCCTTGATATAATCAAGGAGACTATATCACGGCTGAGGTTTCTAAGTTTTGTTTGAGGAAATTATATACCATTAATAATACATATTTCTGCAATTAATACTTCCACATAGTTGAGATATATACACAATTACTGGACTGGAGAGATATTCATGCATTACGATTAGACTACAATACCAACGAAGATAACTGCTCAGTTACTCTATCAGCGATGATGGAGTTATCTCGCTTCATTGTGTATACTGGAACGTGATCTTTTGCTTAATTTTTATCGAAAATGCCGATTGGGCCATATTATTTGCAGTACATTGTACTGAATTAGGGGGAATACCAAAATATTTACCAGCCGCATTCATTGATGGGAAAATTATCTCTTCACCAGTCTCTGTAGTTGTGGATTTACTAGTTCTCTTTCCAAACATTTTACATCTCCCAGTATTTCCACAGCAGTATTCTGACCCTGTGTAATAATTCGTAAATTTCCTAAAGCATTATTGATTTTATTGTCGTCAATATGATCAGTTACAAGTCCGTCTTCGATGACCCAATGAAAACATTCAAATACGAACCTATATGATAGATATTTTTTATCCAACACCAAACACGAAATAACCAGTAATAATAATAAAACCAACTGTTTTTTTTTAATCTGCAGTTTCTGATGACACCATCACGAGACGCTTCATAACTCTTGATAATGGGATGCTTCACAAATTCATTTTGCTTCATTTATATACTAATATTATTTGTCTAAATAATTATTTTGAAACCTGGCGAGATAGTCTTCGGTAGTTTTTATGGGAGATATCAGGGCGTTATATTTTTTTTTTCATAATATCGTTTCAGCTCTCTGTATCTTTTACCACCGCATTGCACACATAACCGTGTTTCTCCTCTGACCCGAACACCACATCGTAAACACGGTTTCGGTCCTAGACTCCCTTTGCGAAAACTTTGCATTTGGTAACTACAGAATTCATTTACGCATCATTCATTACAAGGAAGAGAAAATCTTATCATTAACCACCATCATTTGTTCTTTGCTTGTGTCATTATGTATATTATTAAAATCTAATTACAAATATATATTTGTCTTAATTATAGCATGGAGGAATTTGAGAGATTATCCGCAACTGAGCCTTCCAGAGCAAGATTCGATCTTGACAAACTACCAAAATCTAAATTTAGTTTTTCGATGCAAGATCTAGCTTTGATAAATAACGATATAGCTGATCGTATTCGTGAAGCTAAAAAAGAATTCCGCAACGATGGTGCTGCTCATACTTGGTCAACATTCAGAATTATTGAGGACACCAGCGGTATTGCTGATACTAGAATGAATGACGAACGAGGAAGAAATATTATCAACTATCTCGACAATCAGCGATATATTATTCTGGTAAAATTTATTGTGCAGACAGACGATGACATTTGGATTATCTGTGATAAACGTGACCCTGTGCGACTTCATACTGGAAATAATACTGTTATGTTAAATAAAAAATCCAAACCAGGAACATTGACTGGTATTGATAAACCGTATTGTGAATCAGCGTATCCTGTAACTGCAGTTGTTTATGCGATATATCGGTTAAATGATAAACCTCGCGTTAATAATCTCAAACCAATGAAATTGTCCTTGACAGAGTCAAGGGGACTAAACTGCGTAGCTGAGTGAGTTATAGAACATTTCTCAAAAGCAATACGCGGAAACGGTTTAACAGATCTAAGACGTAAAAAACAAATAATTTGGCAGAAACAGTTAAAGATACCGGAGCATCTATCAGCGAAGTTGCTAAACTAGAAAAGAAATTAAAATTCCCAATAACAGTGAAGACACTAACCGGAGAGATTTTGTATGCGTCGAAATATACATCAAGAGGAGCTCCTATAACGATCATTGATCATAACGTACACGCATGGACGTCCGCGGTAACAATATTTCCACGAGATATAATAGTCAAATTTTACAGCGATTATATATTTGACGCTATCAACGATATTAGTAACAGTGACCCTGTGTCTATATGGTTATTTCGAAGTTCAGAATCCATATCTTATAACCAGTTTGTACGACCTAACGATGAAATTTATTGTGAAGAATCACTCCACGATGAAATGAAAAATATTGCTCGGAAATATACCCCTCTTGACGATGTCAAGGGCGAAGTCAAAGTTGAACAGTTACAAAATAATTGTTTCACCGCTCCATCGGTTGCTGCCCATGCTGCTCAGGAGAAAAATTCATGGAAACTGACACGATTGGAATTTCTCGTTGATGTCCAGCGCAGTTGTATCGAATACGGACATGGCGAATTGTGGAATACTAAATACGATTATAAAGATATTTTGTCGGTTGATATGGTAGCGTGTTATCCTGGAAGTTTTCTTGGATACGGAGAATGTTCTGAATACTTTCAAAGATTCGAACATCCCACACACTAGATGACCAGAGTTGCGATAAACGGACTCTTACCAAATTTTGACTTAACTGGATTTGCTTGCATAGAGTCATTTGAGTTTGCGGAAAATCTACATCCGATTATTTATGTTTGGTTTGGAAGACATTTCTCAGAAAACTATTGGGCTCTAATAGTACTATTACGATATATGCTTGATGCTGGGATACTAATGTCGTTGAACGTAAGCGAAGTCATTATATCGTATCGTCCGCAGAAACAAGTTTGGTTACCACAGCAAAAGAAACATTCCCCGGATGAAAATCCGGATGAAAATCCTGATATGATTGATTATGAAAATAAGATTGCAAAAGATCTTGGTAGGAAAATAATTGGTAAGTTTGCTCAAGGTGGACCATATGGCCATAAACGAATGTGTACAAGATTAATTATGTACGACGCTGAACTTGATTTTATAATTGCCGATACAACGGAAAAAAAACACCTTTGTGAGTCGGAGTAATGCTTATTTATCAGACGGGTCTAAATTAGGTACAATCGTGAGCTATATTGATGGTGAGTCATCGCAGTTCACTCATTTAAGATCTTCTATGCTCGCTTACGTTTCGATAAATTTATTATCGATGATAAAATGATTCCCTCGTTACGCGGTCAGAGTTGCCGCGGATTCATTTTACATAGATAGAAAATATAAGGATTTACTAAATCCGTTACTCGGCACTGGTGAATGGGGATCGTGGAGAATAAAACAAGAAAATATACTTGACTATTCCGAATCTGCAGACTTTGAAATCGCGGAGACACATTACAGTAATGACAATCAAATACCAGCATCGACTGCTCCATCTGCGTTTGATCATTTATCCAGATATAAAACCGTTTATCTCAACGGACCTGGAGTTTCTGGTAAAACAACACGTGCGATTGAATTATTTCGGAATTTAGACATGACTGTGCTGACACCACACACAGACTCGTCAGAGAAATGAATGAACGGGGAGTAAAATCTCAAACCTATCATAGTTTCTTCAGATGGTGCGGAGACGCATGGACTCCATCACGGATGGGTGAAAAATACATTCCGAGAATTATTATTTAGGATGAAATTTGTACGGCATCACTGGAAGTGTTAAAAATGTTTCTTGTTTGGCTGTTATTGAAAAATACTGCTTTTTTGATAATGTTTGGTGATCATGGTCAACCGCCACCTTTTGTTGGACAGTCTTCACATGATTGGTTAAAAACCTTTGTGGATTATTATGAGGAGATAAATGATGATCATAGAGCCATTGATGAATTACTGAAAGAGTTTAAAAAATTAATCAGACTACAGCCAGATAAACTACAGTGTGAAATAATGCGTGAAGTAATTTCAGAAACTCCTGTGAGAGATTTTTGGAATTTTTGGAAACCAAATGATTTAATAGTTGCGAGTAGAAAAATAGTTCGTGATACACTGCAAGAGAAATTATTTCTGTTACATAAAGAAAAGTTTTCAAAACTACCTTTACCATTGTGTTATCGCCCAGTAGATACTCGACGACAGAATATTGAAGTTGAGATTCCAAGAACAAATGAAAAACAAAATCTTGTATTAAATGATATTGTTTTGGTTGATGTTGATGTTGTTGAGAGCGCGCTGAGCATGGACAAAACTCCATGGAAGCTAGGATACGTTATAACGATTCATTCGTCACAAGGACTAACTATTACTGATACAAATATTGGATTGTCGACGATAGAATCGAATGGTCGAATTTAGTTTATCTCGCAATGTCTCGAGTCAGAAGAATATCTCAACTGCACAAGGTTATTATGAATTTTACAGAAAATAATAATCAAACTGCTAGCGACACCGAAGGTGTTGGCGTAATAAGAAAACAACTTTTTGGTTATAGGCAATGTGACAAAAAAAAAAATAATCGCAACTTTGATATCAACGCTGAATATATTATAACACTCAAACAACGACAGAATAATCATTGTGCAAGATGTAACTGTAATGTGCTATGGGAGTATTCGAATAATAATCCAAGACAATTTTCCGTAGACAGAATTAATAGTAGTCTTTGTCACACACGCGAAAATGTGATGCTGACCTGTCTTGAATGTAATCGACGTAGAGGTGCCAGTTTACAAAAGTAAACGCGGTGGTAATTGTGTGTCTTCAGGAATTACTTGTAATTGTTCACGCACAAATCCACGCTGAGGAGCAGTTGAATCTAATCTGTAGATTGCAGGTCTACCCATGTATCTAACCACGCTAGAAATTGTATGTATAGTCACACTCCAGATTGGATCAGTTGCTCTTTTTCTACCCCCTTCGAGTTCACCGGGTTCATATAAATACATCACAGTTACAACACCCAGTACTGGTTGAGAGAGAGAGAGAGTCATGTCGTTGCATTGGAATATGTTTCTTTGTAATCGCATTAATTGGTTTCATAGAAATTGAACGAGTAATTTTATTATTTAACGCAGCTATCACACTTGGTAATCTTGCAACCCATTCACGAGACCTCTTGTCTTTTTGAATTATTTCCTTCACATACTGATATCCAAATAACCCCTCAGCGAGTGTTCCATTAAATCGTTCAACTATTGCCTGATCACGATGAATTGCGGTGTGTCCTCGTCTGATTTTGACATTATGTTTTTTCATCAAAGATGATACTGTACCAAGAAATTCTTTGCCAGGATCAACTTGTAGCAACTGTGGCTATCGCGATAAATTCATTCAAACGCAGATGCAACTTCAGATGCTGTTTAGTTGATAGCGGCTCTGCTTCTTTATATCTACTTGCAACGTCAACGACAGTTAACGCGTATTTGTATGTGCGTGATTGACATCCGCGTGTTTTAACAATATCGTGTGGTAAAAACAAAATATCTGCTTGATGAATCTTAATGGGAGCGCTGACATCAAAATGTGCATACTGAATTTTTTAGGTGGACGTAGATAGATTTGCCATATTGCCTGTCGTGCTAACCACGCTGCAGCAACAGCACGTGAGACTTTTGCTGCGTCAGCAAGTTTACTAATCGCTGCTCTGCCCCTCCAATATCTTTTTGGGATATAATAAACAGATTTCATTATAATAGTTATATAATTTATTACCAGCCCCTAGCATTAGTTTACCCTTCATAGCAGATTTCACTAGAAAACGAGCAAGTTTTTCTCTGAGAGATTTATCAGGTATAGAATTTAAGGCATGAATCAATTTCACATCTGCGAGATGCCGTTGTTGTAAATCTTTGTTTTTATACGCAACATCATGAACATGACACGCTTGATCAATCTTATTTATTGGATGCTCTCCTGGTCTTGGTTGATCTCGTTCATCAAGTCGTATATCAAGTCGAGTTCCAGGACCACAATAATTATATAAAGGCATATGTTTTTCCCCGGGATACTTCGCCCATGGAATCCCTGGTAAGTTTCCCAACGAAGTAGCGATATCACCACCTGTTTTCGTAGATTTGTCCGTGATTTTATCCTTGACTAAGTCAAGGGAGATAAATTAGTATTTGTTTGTACCACACTTTTCACACTTACCTGTCAGTGCGCGTTTTTTAATTTTTGTTATTATTGTTGTTAATCCACTGGTCCCACCAATTGCGGGGGTGGGTGCTTTGCATCGAACACAATATAGATTCATATTATTTATTATTATGGATATAATTGATTTCTCAGCGACACGAAAACAAGAGCCAGTCAAACATCACCCAGTGCTACCGACTTCTATCAGGATGATAATAATTGGGCCATCTGGAAGTGGTAAGACGTAATTATTGCTTAATCGATAATGAGATGGCTCAAGTGGGATAAGTTATATTTAGTGGCACCATCTGTAGATGATCAACGATGCTATGAAGTACTTAAAGATTTAAATGAAAATGAAAAGCCCTCAAGGGGATGAAGACGATAATGATATTATTGATTTTATTAAAAGTAATGATGATGCGCCATCTGTAGATGACCTTGATGGACTTATTAATAATTTAGTAATGTACGATTATATTATGCTGGACAAACAATAAAATCCAGCTCGGATATTTTCTCGAGGTAGTCATAAAAATACAGACGTTATTTATGTTACTCAAAGATATACGCAAATATATAAAGTAATCAGAAACAACTGCAATATTTTAGCTGCGTTTAACGGAGTTGATAATCATACGCTGCAAAATATTTATTATACTTGGTGTTCAGGGGACATGGATATGATTAAGTTCAAAAACTTTTTTTCAAAAGCACAAGCTACCCCGTTTGGTTTTATAACAATAAATTTACTTGATCCTAGGTCGAGATATCGTAACGGACTTGATAAAATATTTGGTTAATGACAGCAGCAGAGAGGGTGAGACCACGCGTACGTGACCTAGACGTAAACGAGTCGCATAATGTTGGGAAAATACACGTCAAACAACGAGTAACAGCGACGAAGTAACCCACAAGATTTCGTTAACGCGGTCTGTTTGTCCCCGGTTATGTGCTCGGTTATCGGGTTCGGTTTGACGTTATTGACTTTATTTTTAGTCTTTTTAGGAACCTTTATTTTTCATAAATTAGGTCTCAGGCAAAATGGTCTGTTCACTTTCTCAAGGTACACGTAACACCAGCCAGCGATGGATGTGGTGCAGTGTTTAATATGATTACATTATAAGAGAGAAATTGACTATACTGAAAACATTCAGGGCATACTGGCACTTAGGATCCCACGATCAAGGTGGGATGGGAAGAATCTGTCATGAAGGGGAATTCAGCATCTTTGCTTATGAAGGTATGATGATTATAAATGGAAGGTATGATGATTATTAAAGGAAAGTTTTGTATTTTATTATGTACCATTAATTTCACAATAAGTCACTTAAAAATTCAGGTACTTATTCACAATACTGAATGAAAGATATAGTTTTATTTTATGTATGGTAGATTATGATGGAAGAAGGTTGAGAACTTGAGGATTTCTTGAAGAAAAGAGGACTTTAGAAAGATTTGATTGAGAATATCCAAGAGCAGAAGATATGATAGGTTGAGAAATTTGGTGTCGTTCATGATTTCTCTTTTCAGGATGTGAGTAAGTGACAGGAATGATCTGATTCTATGCATAACGGACTACTCTGGTAGTCTAAGCGGTTACAACGTCTGCCTCGGATGCAGGAGGTCGCAGTTTTGAACCCTGGCAGAGTCATACAAAAGACTTCTAAAAATGGTACTAGCGGCTGCCTCACTTTTACTAAATCGAGATCTCGGATTACTAAATTAAGATCTCTTATTAGTAAACCGAGATCTTGGATTAGTAAACCGAGATCTCGGATTAGTAAATCGAGATCTTGGATTAGTAAACCGAGATCCCGGATTAGTAAACCGAGATCTCGGATTAGTAAACCGAGATCTCGGATTAAAAGAATGTGAAGTTTGTCCTTTTATGGGCTCCGTATGAATCTTCTAATTGGGTTTTCCAAAAATTTGACTAGTGCGAGAAGACCAGCAACATTTAGAAACAACGCTTTTAAATTGAGCCGACGAAAATGATTCAAGATCTTATGATAAGTCGTATTCACTCCTAAATGACTCGACAAGGGAGCTTCTTGGCTAAGCAATGAATTTCCTCTCAACATGACCTAGGAATAATAACACGCAGACCACTCGTCACAAGAGAGTACGAAATCTTTTATTTTAGTTGCATTTTTGTTTTTTCTCTCTTTTCATTTCTCTTTCTATTGTTTCACTTCTCTCTAAACCTATCTTGTTTATCTCTCTACTTCTTACTTTCAAACTGTATTGCTCTAGTAACTGCAGAAGCTGGGCATAAATCAGGGGTCTAGTTTACAATAGGATCGATTTACTGATCTAAATAAGGCTGGTAAGTGAATTAACCGCATCCTTATCTCCAGCTAGGTACTTACCTAGTAATAAATGATTACACTCGATGGGTGAATACGACATGTTGCAACTGTCACGAGTTCTGAAACTAAGTCTGGTGACAAATTTCCACAGTCGAGAGCTATATTATCAAATCCAAGATCTACTCATTGAATAAGAACGCTTTCTAGAGAAGAACTCTTCTCGAAAAAAGCAAAGTACATGATGACAAAACACTCTGAGAAGCTCCTGCGTCCCTTAATATTTTAATAGGTATAGGATTGGCCGAATCACACGTTTATGATATAGACCCCATCGAAATGAAAGGTTCATAATTCTCCATAATAAAATCAGACTGGAGTTTGTTTGACCAAACTAATGTATTGCTTTCAATACATGACAGTGACCGTGGCCTTTTATAAATAAGGGAATTTGTAATAGGTCTGTACTGGTGATGTTGTTTATATTTCAATGTATAGCAATCAGAAATAACGTGCCCATTCCTTTTTTGCGATAGCTACACATAGGAAGTGATACGGACCGCTGATCAGTCTTATTGAAAACTTGATTTATCACAGTTCTGCCACATTAGACTGAAACATTTGTTTACGAAAAACACTCCTGAATGGAAGACTTACGAACAAAATAATTTCATGAGCTAAGGAATACCCCTCAGTAGTATGAGCAGCATTTTCTAAAGTATCGACCTTATGAGCATGAATGTAAGTCTTACAATTCCTGAACCTGTGAACTAATATGAGCTGTCTGAGATTTTCCTAAGCTTTATTAACCTTTTAACAAGAGCACCAGCTATCAAATTGTTGTGATTGTACCCATGTAAAATCGACATACGTCAGGACAGTTGATTTTCTACAATTCCTAAATCCTTGTCAATGTGCCTCAGTACCAGCTCATAATCCTTCAAGATATATTCCTGAACCACATCATAGTCAGCACTCTGCTATAGTAACAGGGAAAAGAAAATATCACGAGTTTTTGCAAAGAAGTACATTTTTAATAATAAAGAAAGTCCAGTGCTCTCTTGGCCATTTCAAAATTTCAGCAAATTTCTCAAAATTAAGAAAATATTGTCCTACTTTTATTTTCTGAAAATGAGGTACTACTTCGATATTTTTGACAATATCAAAAGTTGGGGAGTGCTTTCCATTTGCCACCTTTAATCCCATTAATCTAAGGTGAAATTTCTTGTTTTTACTTTTGTCTCTACACTTGCATTTGCTTGAGTCTATCTTTTTCCTTTCTGCAATTGTCTTCCGATCTCTCTTGCCTGTTTTTCAAAAGTGCATTTGTCTTTCATCTTTCTCTTTCTGAAATTGCACTTCTCTCATTTGCCTCTCTCTTTGCATTTGTATCATTTCTATCTGACAAAAGAGCCTGTCTTAACTCTAACTCTGAACTTTGTTTAGTTGTAATTAAATTTTCAAAATTTCTAAGCACTCCTGTGTAGAATTAAAAGTAAAGTTCTCTACTTTTGTTGATATTGTGAAAGCTTATTTGTTGCACTAAAGATTTTTAAAATATTAAGTAACACCTGGGACATAGGGAATTTAAAAAAACAAGGTTTATTTAAATATCATTTTTGTTTCTGAAATCTAGTAGAGAAATTTCTATCCCAAGGACGAGCGTCCTGTTAGGAATCTTTGCTCTTAAAGTAACAGAAAGGAAGGAATATATCCTTAAACGTAAAGATTTAGTAGCCCAGACATATCGGCAAAGGTTTAGAAGTGTTAGAAATTCAACTCACCGGACCTATTTCGAATTTATATTGGAAATAGCATGACAGTTGATTGGTAGTGCTCCTCCAAAGAAGCTGATAAAGATTATGATAAACTTATGATGAAGATCATGACAACCTTAGATAACTTATATTAGCTGAAGATTTCAAAAATTGCATCCATTATAATATCAAGACATATCGTGATGAAAAAAAGATTGAAATATTATAAAAGACTATTATAAAACTAAAACGCCGTGAATCGCTCAGAGGTTGAGGAAACGAATGTGATAGAGATATAGAATTCTGAACTTCAATCATTGTTTCAATTGCCAAGAAATCTTGCACTCAGCAGTTTATTGGTAGAAAACGTCTCAGCCTCATAAGGGCACATGCAAATCTCAACCTGGCACAACGTTTAGGAATCAAATTTCTGATAAGACTGATAATAAATCCTTATCTCTTCCTACGTGCACCTTGAGTTCATCCATCGATTCAATTGGGACCACTTTAGTCATCCAGTGTTATATCGGAACAAATTATGTGTGCGTACGCAGCTGGCTGAAGAGAAGGATGTGCGCCCTTAATGTGCTATGGCATTGTGGATAGGGGATGGCACCAATGCAGATCGTGAGGTTACTGACTTGGGATTTCATGGCCTTCCGATGTTCTCCTGCTGGTGTCCTGTTGGCCTCGCAAGCTGCAGCACCTTTACTGGTTGAACAGTGCCACACACCCATGTCCTGGGTAGTCTGCTCCCACGTGTCATAGTTTATGAAAATGTTCTTCAATGACCTCTTCTTGGTGTAATTGTATCGTTTTATCTGGCCTCCTTTGCTGCCTTTTCCTTGTTCAAGGAGATTTTGTAGACGCCTGTGGTCGGTGGTCTGGCATGCGAGCTAACATGGTCTGTCATCGTAACTGTGACTTCATCATGGATGGTGTAGATACAGGGAAGGCTTGCTTAGGCAGGGACCTCATTGTCTTGGATCCTCTCTTGCCACTTGATGTTGAGGAGATTTGTGAGGCAAGTTGTCTAGAAGTGGTTCAAACGTCTTCACCTGGCGCTCTGATGACTGTGTAGGCAAAAAATGCGTTTCCAAAGATATGTCGATTTTCTTAAATCTTGTTAATATCTGTTATTCATCAAGTTCTTGTGTTCAAATGGTTGGAGAAATGGTTCAAGTATCAATTGTCATGATCTATTATCCAATCGGATCGATTTCAAACTGATTTTAGCTTTCATTTCTCTAGAACGATTGTTTTTAATTTTTCTCTCTTACCTCTTTAATGAATAGTTATGTTGGATAAAATATAGATGGACTACCACTTACGATTGGTGAACTAAAATGCCGTGAATCGCTCAGAGGTTGAGGAAACGAATGTCATAGAGATATAGAATTCTGAACTTCAATTAATGACGTATTCAGTCAGATAATTACCATCTTGCGTAAACGCTAATTTCAGATAGAGTTTGATTATCTTCAGTCATTGATTCGTTCAGAATCGGTATTGCCGTCTTTAAGTAATAATATATTTAGGTACAGATTTGCCATCTTCAATGAACCATGCATAGGAATAGAGAATTGCCATTTTTAAGAAATGATTAGTTCCGATAAGAATAACTTTCTTTTAACCAATGACGCCGTCTCCTATGATTATTGCTATCATAATCATTATCATTATTATTGTAGTAGTAGTCCCAACACCAGCAGTTGGAGCAGTAGTAGAGTAAACTAAACTAGTTTTGTCATCTTGCTCTCATCCTCTTCATTATCATCTTCATGATATCCGCTTCAGTTAAACATCAATAACGCCCTTTTATTTTAATGCTTCTAGAATAATGAATTTGATGATCTCACATTTAATATATACCTTCCGTATATAGAATAGCAGATTACATGTTGGGCTTTACACCACGACAATGAAATCAGAGTCACCTGACAGATTAAGGGCTGCCTGGGTCTTTAGTAATAGTACCATTAGATTAATAGAATCTATGTTGGGGTTTGCACCGAGCCAAGGTAATCCCTGTGAAAAGGTTACATTATTTTTCTCTCGCGGCAATAGCAAGTGGGGAGACAATCAATGTAACGTCGCAACGGGGCTTTCCTGGTCTTGTTACAATCACAGTTATAGATTATGTTTCACATCCATCTTGTTTAAAATTAAATTAAAATTACCATGCATGTTTGCAATTTAGTTAACAGATTCAAAACACAGTGTTATTCATCCGGTATAATGGTTACTTCTCACTCTGTATAAAGGTTATCAGGTCTTGTATTATTGTATGAAAATCTGAATAATTATCTAAGTAGAATCTTGTTATATATGCCGTCCATAGAAAAGGGAAAAATCAAGTCAAAAGGATATAACTGTTAGATGTTGAAAGTATTGCGCAACTCGAACAACCTGCTATTGTTGTTCCAAAATACGTTGCTCCGCATTTGTGCCTATATGTTAAAGAGGTCAATGGGGCATCCTGTCGACCCCATGTGAACAAGTGCTACAAATGTTAATTAAAAACATAAAGGCAATTGATATTATTAGTGTATTATTACATTTTCTCGATGAAAGTCATCAAAATAACAATCAATTATTAATATATATTATACGGATGACTTTAACTTCGTCAGTTCTAATTTGGAAAACGTTCTATGATAGGCAACGGTACGATACTTTACAATACTGTGTACATATCACCGAACAGTTCTAACTAAATGTGTAGTGACGGAGATTTATGAGTTATGATATTTTTGAAAATGAATATTTCCTTAGGTGCAAATATGGCAAGTGTTGCTTTTACCGGTACAATAATACACTACATGGAAATCCTCTTGTGGAGTAGTGTGTCGACTGCCGAATGAACAACTCTGTATGATAGTGGAGGAATTTCTTTTGTTTACAATTTTTGATTCAACTCGTGCTGTTTGGAAGTATTTGACAAAGTTTGAAGAAGGCAGGTCGGATATATCACATTTTTAGCTGTTGCGGTCTATGTGGAAGCTATTGAGAGAGTCTGCATTTTTCATGTTTTATCAGTGATGTGTATAGTCTGCGTGCCCGGAAAAGTCTTTTCTGCTATACGTCGTTCTACAGAGCACCGCTAATGGCATTCTCTCTAGCTCCGGAAATGTGCAGGTCAGTGTCAATGCATATAACTAAGAGTATCTTATCCGTTTCACACGAAGTACTTTAAAAAACTAACTAGGTACTTTTAGGCACATTTCATTGCGCAATCCTGAACATTTACTGACTTAGGCCTACAGATAGGATAAAACGCACCTTGCTATGCGGAACGAACTACGGTTTCTAGCATAGTATCAAATAACTCGACGTTGTGTGCATGTGTATCTTTCTCTCTCTCTCTCTCTCTCTCTCTCTCTCTCTCTCTCTCTCTCTCTCTCTCTCTCTCTCTCTCTCTCCCAAAATCTTCATTATGGTGTGTTCTCTAGTAGGAGAGACCTTACGTTGCTATATCTGTTTGAGTTATATATTTTTGTTGTTTGATTTTATAACTCAGTCATGCACAGGAGAAAACAACAAGGGATTCATCTTTTTAAAAGTAATTCATAGCGCTTTGACGTCGTGATTGAGACGACCTGACTGAGACATCCAGACTGAGATAATAAAAGTAAGGTTTGCGAAACAGCTAGATTTGTCTGAGGCATGGATGAGTAAAGGAAGATTAGTGATATTCGGTTTCATCATGTAACTGGATCAAATAATCCAACCCTCTGAATTTATTTACGGCAGTATCAATATTTATTGGTTGTACATGTATCCTGTCAGAGAAACCAAGACATTTGTTTTGCCCATAATTGCTTTATTGACCAAACTAATCAGTTCACATGCATTGCGACAATTACATTCAGTCGGTTTTAAATGAGAAAGGGTCTGCTAAGTCGGTGAAACTAGGGAATTACTAACAAACACACACACATACACATGGTTGGAGTATATATTTTGCTATGACATTTCTTAGGGGTATCTGTCAGGTACTGAAATGTTCTCTTTTATTTTTATGGCTTACATTCCCTCCAGACGCCGGTATCTTGATCTCCACCGACATAGCACCACCAATAGCTCTGACCACGCTTACTGCATCTGCTGTGTGGTACACTGCAGTAGTCTCAGTTTCCAGCCAAATCGACATAGCATCAATAGTATCTCTGTCCTTTTCCGATTGCATCGAGGCGCATGCCACATGGAAATGTTGCAAGACATGATCTCCCTTTGATACCCTTTAATAGGTCATTTCCACAATATTGACATCGCCTTCCAGATTGACACCACAGGTACGAATATCCACAATACTCGCAATAATCTCAATTGTCGCTGTAGTAAGTATAGCACCAACTATATCGGCTGTCTTGATGCAACCCGCAATGTTAGCTGTCCGACACATTGTATGCCCAGCAGTAAAAGTATTAATTATAGGTATCTCGGAATCGTTCCGCGGATAGCTTAGTAAATGGGGATTATGTTCCGTTTGATTAATGTAATCTTGTGACTGGATGCTTTGTTCCGTAGTGTTAATGAACTCACGTGATTGGATACAGCGTATCACAACAAGTGCCATTAATGCTAGTGACCTGTTCATCATTCTTCAGGCCTAAAATAGAAATAAGGCCAATTATTCAGTGCTTTTTTGTATCATATTGTACTTACCCAAGTCTTTGCATATTGCACATTTTATTCTGTCTGTTTAACTTTCACTTCCCCTTTCCACGCATGTGACCGGTAAACTAATATTTCATCTTTCGCAGTGAATTGTGTGTGACTTATTGTTTGCTTGTCAGTGAAAAATGTAACATGCTTTGGTCAACAGGAATTTCAAAGTCCTTATTAAAAGCACACATAATAAATCGGTATGCAAATAAAGTATGCATACGAGCGGTTAATAGCGGCGATTTGCGGACACATATACTTGTATGTTAAAAAAGTGTCCCGGCCCTTTGGGGACAAGATTTATAGCGACAATGGGAATTAGCATTACAGACAGGATCCTGTCACTTTGGGGACAAAGGGAAATGTAACATGGGAATATCGGGCTTGTATAGGAACACTGGACACTGGCAACAATGGGGTAAGTGGCTGACCTCAATTTGGCTTAACAGTGTGGCAAGTGGTATTGGCTTGAATACCCGCTACTGCTGGAACAAATAGAGACATAGACATAGAGAGATAGATTAATGAACATAAATCTATCACGCATAAAAACACAAACATATAATCTATCCTACCAAAACATCGACTAAAAGATCTTTAGGAAACCGAGCGAAATCGTTTTCAGTCAATAGAGTGATCCTGAAAAGGGTCTTTCGGTTTCTTCTTCTTCTACTACTATCTTTCCTCTCTTCTTCTTTTCCAACACTTCCTTATCTTCGTCACTAAATTTCCTTCTTCTTCTTCTTCTCATTCTTTGCCTCCTCCTTTTTTTTTCCTCTTCTCATTCTCCTCTTTTTTTTCCATCCTCTCGTTCCATCTTCTCATTTGTTCTTTTTCCTCCTTCTCCTTCCTCTCCTCCTTTTCCTGTTTAATCAGTTTCTTTAATATTTATTTCCCTTTCTTCAAATTATTGAGCTCTATGCTCAATCTGTGCTGACTATAGGCACCATACTGCATCCTAACCAACATTTGCTCCACCATGCCTAATATATCCACTACCTCTTGCAATTTCACCATTTTCTCCATGTTGCTGGCCATTTGTTGTTATTCAATGTTAAATAGCGCGAATGACTAACGCTTCACATTATGCCTCAAGCATGGACGTGAAGCAAAACATCCCTTCTTACCAACTTCCCATATCACCTACCAAACAATTCACAAGGATGAGAGTGATAACCTAACATAAATTGTTATGCAAAACAAACACTCATCTTAATAAAACCACTATACTTTCTATCATTGCATAGTGGAGAAGGAAATTTTTTCTTTGCACAAAACACACTCTTATCTACAATCACCTCAGCAAAGGAGTTAGTGTTTATAGTCACACTACTCCACATTCACAAATATTATTTTCATTACTTTAGTGACAACAGTTTGTTAAGGGAAAAAGACACACGCACACACGCAAAGAAACGTACGCGCACGCACACAAACACAAACAAAAATATGCACATACACACACAATGAAGTGTTTATTGGCACACTTCTATCTTTCTACTTACAGACAATCACATAAAGGCAGACAAATTTTGGCAACGTCATCAGTCCCTCTCTTCTAGAGATCTGGTTAGCCCTGAGAAGGGCTGTTTTTGAACTCTAAATACACCTGGCTAAACACTGGTATCTCCCAGGCCGGGCCGCACAGATACATCGACGGCTCCTGTCGTGCTCCCAGTTGATTTGTCTGGTTGGGAGCGCAGAGGGAGGTTCGGTGGCTTCAATATCCCAGTCTTCACTTTGTGGGATAGTGAAGACCTCCCTCAGTCTCCTCCTGTGCCAGACCCGGGGATGATGATGAGGTCTCTGCGGTTCTCACTATCTTTGTAACTCCTCCTCCCAGTTTTCTGCCTGGGGGACAGCGACTTCTGGTCCTGGATGTGGTCGACGTTGTTGTGGCTGTGGAAATGGAAGTGGCTGTAGAGACGTCTTCACCTCAGGCTTGACCTCACACAAAGACCAAAGCATGAGGTGAGGTAGGATCCCTCATTTCTTTTCCTTCTCCTCTTCCGTCTTCTTTTTTCCCATCTTCTTTTATTCTGGCACTTTCCTGGATTTGCCTCCATGGCCGGTTCATGCAGGATGCGCCTGGCATACTCCATGTGCATTTGGAGATCAAGAAGCTTGGCCATTCTGCTCATTTTTTGTCTTGTTGATACGTCAACGCTGGGTAGCCAGACTGGCAAAACCTTCGCCTTATATGTCTGAAGCGCGAACGTGAAGGAAAACATCTCCTTAGGCTAAAAACTAGCAATACCCACTTCAATATCTATAACATGGAACGCATGGACCAAAAAGAAACTCTCACGTTTAATATTTTTCACCTACAATCACACTTTAATACCACTCCTACTTAGAAACACACACACACACACACACACACACTGTCTTACACGTTAGGGAATCCAAGTGTTTATAGGCACACTTCTAGTTTTTAAAAATACTAACACAAACACAAAAATGTTATGATTGGAACTTTGACTAGTATCTCTTTTCTAGATTGTTGGGGGTAGCCCTGAAATGGGCTGTTTTGTTGGAAGTGGTTTATGGCAATCCCTTTTCGTCTAAGATTGCTTTCCCATCCGGCTGCAGGATTTTCGACAGGATAGGGCGTGCTTCTGCGGAAGGAGGAGAACTCTTTCATGTCCACACGGCAGTCCACAAAGCCTCTGCCTGGCTCTTGCTGCTGTTTCTGCTGTTTTCTCTGCTGTTTCTGAAGTTTGTACTTCTCTGTCAACACTTAGGCCACATTTAACATCCTGAAATTTTCAATCTCATCAGGTTTCGGTATCAGGTTTTGCCTGACACGATGTAAATTCACGTGGGCTTCGTTCAGGTTTGCTAGTCTTGAACACATCTTCATAGCTGGATGAGTCAACAATGCATGGTCAGACTGGAGACCGTCTCGATTTATATCTGAAGCAAGGACGCTATAGAAAACATCCCTACGATTTTTTGCAGGTCGGAGCTTATTTCATGGTTAGGGATAGAGAGAAGTCAAAGAGCATGTTTTTACAGTGTTCATTTTTTAAAACAAACCGCCAACACATTTTTCAAAACACAACATTTTTATTAAACTAACAAACAACCAACACATGCCATAACATAAATTCATATAATATCAAAGAACACATTTTGTAAAAGGTTGACAACGTTGTGAACTCAAATTAGACTTCCACGAATGGAGGTCATTGGGCCATTGATGTACACTACGTTTATTAGTCAAAGACAAGAGATATACATAACGGTCACAAAACCATCTATTTACTTTTTCATCGTTTCTAGAACAGCCAAGATCAAAATAAGTCAAATAATGTTCTAAGGGATATCCAAGACTGCGTTGATGAAGAAAATATACACAATACTGTCCACACATCATAGAATATGTGCCTTGTAATTTTACATTATTGAAGTGAGTCGTCTGGGCATTTCTTCTCATAAAGTCGATGATGTCGTCCAAAGGCGGTAATCCATACGAATCAAAGTACTCCACACAGGCATCGTGAGGAAAGTAGATGGCTGACCAGTGGATTCCAGGGATATGACTGTCGTCCGTGTTGATGACATACGTTTGATGGTCTTTAGTTTTGCAATAAGGAAGTTCATATTTAGCGCACACGAAAGGATTCCAGGAAGTGGTGTAGGAACTGTTAATCGAAAGGTAATAAAGTTCCCAGGTATCCATTTTTTATTTTGTTGTTTTGACTTGTTTTTCACAATTAATGATAAGTTATCAATTCAATCCTGACTTTCTGCTTCAGAATCACTGTCAAGTAATCGTCTCTTCGCTTAGTCTCCGTACTCTGGGCCAAGAGTGATTCGATGCAATGGATCTCTAGAGTAGTTAATGGAGAGTAATAATGATCACGCAAGTCTTTATACCACTGATGCAACACTGCTTCTTCCGAGATGAAACCCCAAGCGTCAGCCAGATACTCGTCCAATTTTTCTTTTTTGACTCATCATGAAGCATTTATCGTGTTGATGTTGACTCGGATTATCGTTTTGACATCATAGCAATCTATTTTGGTCAACTCCGTAATTTTCCGCCAGATGTTAGGGGACTAAATGTTCTTGTTCTGGCCATCTAGACATGACCCATATGTCCAATTTCTACTTTATTCTGGTGGATGGTTATGCTTCCACTATATCCTACCATTCCATTTCCAAAGAATCTCTACCATTCAAAGAGTGATAAGAGTCTTCCATAGTTTCTAATAGTCTAGAATGACTGCTCCCGAACTGTTGATCTCTATGGTTTTATCGAATCGGTATACAGGATGACGTTCACCCTCTCGGTTGGGAGCGTCTGCAAACTGAAGTTCCACACGAATCTGGAAGGATTTTATAGGGTGTAAATGGCCCATGTTGCTACTTTGGTCTGGAGTGAAATCAAAAGAACACAACGCGTACCCTCCTGCACAATCGTTGTACGTAATACTGTGACTACTGTTGGTCCCTAACTGTCCGGTGGCCTTGTACAGGGACAAGTACGAATACAAGTAATTTTTATTCTTAAAGTCAGGTTCAAAAGGGTCTGGTACACAAGGTCTTGTCATCGCGACTGACTTCGATATTCATTGCGGAATCCGTGGAAGGGGTATCGATGACGATACCAATGATTAATTGTTTGGGTAAGTGTTCTTGGAACAGATGATCTTCGATCTTGGATAAGAGTTCAACAGCAATGGTGAACGTTTAATATTCCACGCGTCGTATAGGATACTTGCGGTCGTTCTGCTGAAAGTGTGACTGATGTCGTTTCCCACTTTAGGTAACACTTCCACGCGACGCACATAAAGTCGGGCTTCTAGGAGTTGGTTTAGTAATCGACAACAACTGCATCCATGAAATGGAAGGCAGGACTGCTGAGATTCAGTTTGAGACAGACATCCACCCCGTTCAGCAACTACTTCTCTTGCAACCACATCTCCAAATGCATGCGATCCATTAGTTCTAAACTCTGCCCATCCTTGATTTTGTTTCATCGGTCGTTGAATCCCACATTGTGGTTAGGTCCTTTATCTGTAATCAAATCGGTGTTATTGAATTTGCCTACCGTGTCAGGTTTCCATACTACAAGCACAAGTATCTAGATGGGTGTTCTTGGCTTCTTGTCCGAAATTCAATAGATCGTCCAGGTATGCTTGGTAAGGGTAAGTATCCATCCTGGTACTGACCAGTTTGTTATTCAAGTACAAATCCACTTCGTTGAACAAGGAATACATGAAATTGTTGATGGGAGCGACTGGCTCATAGTCTATAGCATTTCCTGTCGGATCGAGAACTTTGACTTTCAAGTACAAGTAACTGCTATTCAGATCGATGAAATCTTCGGGCTGTCCTTTGATTTCAAACTCGATGGGAGCTGAATCCGTCAAAGAGGAGACGGAATTAAATTCTACACATTGGGATAATTGCATCGTCATCATAGGAGGTGACATGGGAAACAGATCCAGTTCCGACTTGGAACATACACAAGACTCTCGGTGCATCATTTCTCTCTCTCTCTCTCTCTCTCTCTCTCTCTCTCTCTCTCTCTCTCTCTCTCTCTCTCTCTCTCTCTCTCTCTCTCTCTCTCTCTCTGTTGTTTAATAACAAAAACCGTCTAATTCTCGGACGGTTCTTCTTTTCTTAGTCTTTCTAGCTCTGGGTGTGTGAATGCCCTTTGAGAGGTGTCTTCGTCTTTGTCTCTTTCTGCCTTGTCGTTGCTATGACGTTAGGGAAGCAGGAATGTATGACTTGGCAGTGTCCAAGGCATTTATAGGAGTTTCTCGTCGACCCAAAATATCTATGCCTGTTTGTAGCAAGACATTTTTGCCTGCTCTCAAGAAGGCTTCTTTGGGATTTTGTTTGTCGATGATGTCATTTTGGAGAAATTATTTGCCTTGCGACAAAGTGGCATTTTTCAAAGCGTGCAATCCTCGTGTTCCCATCGATTTCAAAACGGGAGCTACCTAACGATACGCCGTTTCTCCTAAACCATGTCGAGCGACTCCTCGGTACACAGGACACATGACTTACCAGTCATTAGAGAATCGTTTTCGAAAATGGAGATTCACCGTAACTTTCCCTTTGGAGAATGGAATATTTTATCCCACATCTCCTTTCATAGGAATGCTGACACTGTCGAAATACGACTTACTGACTGGCATATAGTGAGGATGTACAAATTCGCGGTGAACGTGATAGGTGTTTCCACCTTCCTCGTTATTGGTCGTGGCAGAATCCACTTTTAAAGGAATGACTCGCAGTACCATTGCCGACTTATGTTCCACCACGTTGTACTGCACCACACCGGAGTACTCAAAGAGCAAATTCAGTCCTTCGTTCGGTTCCACCGGGTGAAGAAAATGCTTTTAAAATCGAGCTTTGTTGTTCATGTTTCTGGAATTGGGGGTCAATTCAAGGTCTCCACCCAATATCTCAAACAAAGAAGGAGCAAACGTTTTGGCATCAGAAAATCGCATCAGTAGGAGACTAGCTATTTTGTTTCACTCGATCGTGACGCTTCGTTTGGTTTTGTCAAGGACTTTACCAAATTGATCGTGGGAAATAGCACTAATCGTTTCCACCAAATGTTGACAGCAAAAATAATATCCTGCCGGAATTCTCATGGCATAGATGATTAAGGCAGCATTGGCTAGTGGTGGCTTTTTTGGATTCGTAAAAACCAGGATCGTTGTCATCTAACTGTTGTTGCACTTGTTCGTTCAGGATTTCGACCAAACACATCGTTTAATTTCCATTGACATTTAGGACTTGTGTAGAGTGAATCATTTCCACCAAAGCCACTTCCCAATGGGTTTCGTTATCAAATTGGATGGCCTGAGGTAATATGGCCGTGAAACAGCACAAGGCATTGTTGGGAAACACATCCATGGAACTGTCACTGGGTAACGATAAGTAACATTGGTTGTTCATAATTCCATAGTTCTGCTGTCCGAGGGGTAACTGGATGTCAGAGAAGTGTCCAAAAGGATTGATATTGTTTGGGTGGTGACTGTTGAGAGAGTGATTGACGTTGGGCACAAGACTCCTGTTGTTACCGTTAGAGTATTTCAGAGAAGGATTGGGGAAAAGGTAACCGATGCAACTGCTCTGTAAAATGGTCCAAAACTGTTATTCTCCTTGCTGCAAATTCAAATTGGCAATGGCAGCACCAATGACACAATGAACCACAAAGATTCGGCAGAAAAAGACCATTTGCGTTTTAGGTACACGATCTCCACACCACACCCACAAGGGTTGCTTTTGTAGATCTTGCAGAGAAGAATTAGGTGAGGGAGTGGTCACTGCTGTAGTGGTGGTTGAGGCTGTGTTGAAGGTCATGATGGTCACTTCGTTTTATAGTCCATGACTTGCGAAGCGTCGATCCAAGAGTCAAAACTGGTCGGATATTCTTTCCAACGTACTTTGACTTCCTTGACACGTCGTTTTCCCACTTTAAGGGTTCTTCGATCAAGAATGCTTTCGATCTCGTACACTTCGTTTCTTTTTTGGTCACGCGTTGGCAATGCACATCCAATCTCCTGCCGTCAACACTCCATCTTTCTAAGGGAGAGTCTCAGTCGGGGATGTACCAAACAGGCGCTCAGGGACGGTCACTTCGTTATCGGGAATCACTTCTTGGGGGCGCATCCGATGCTCCGATGGTAAGATTGGTTGTACGCTTGAACCAGACGCCGTAAAATGTCAATGTACTTGAGAACGTGTTGATGCGTAAAAATATTTCTACATGCGTTCTTTCACGGTGCGTTGAAATCGTTCCACGATGCTAGCTTTGGTTTCGGGATTCTCGGTGGTGAAAACTCAAATGTTTCGTTTCTTTAATTCCTTTTGGAAAGAATGGTTCAGAAATTCGGTGCCTTTGTCGGTTTGCCATCGAAGAGGGTGACGATCGCTTTCTTTGAACACCAGTTTTCGGGATCACACTAACTCGTGCTCGATCTGGAATTCAATGGCACGACTCAGGCAAATTTGTAAAGACATCGATGACACAAAACAAATATTGGTAGTCACGATTGTAGGTGGCCAAATGAGAGACATTCCTAAATCGGCTTGCAATTGATGATCGATGCCCTCCACTCGAGTGCGACTTCTGGAAAGTTTTCGTCGAATGGGTTTGTGTAAGGTGTAGGTGGCTTCTTCTTGTACCCATCGTTGCATTTGAGGTAAATGGACACTTTGCACTCGGGTTTTGGCTGCACGATACAATTTCTTAAATCCTCCGTAACCTGCATGATGGTCTGGATCGTACTAAATTCTGGCTAACACATTCTCCATTAGGAAGTTTTGAAATATGTCACCCACTCTTTACTGATGCTATTCTGGATGGGGCGAGGTGGTGGTTTGGAAACGGCTTTACGTGTCTAATGTCCTACGGGAGTAGAAGTCGAAGGAAGTGGTGGTGGTAATGGGATGGCTTTTGTCTTCCTTCTTTTTTCACTTCTGGTTCACCTTCTTTCTTTTTGACTTCTGTCGAAGGAGGAGTAGACATCATCTTTTTAACCCAAGCATAAGTTCTTTTCGTTGGGATGTTGGGACGCTGAAATCTTACTGAAGATGGGAGCTGCTGACGGTACTTGCAAGACTTCTCGTGCCTCTTATTCCTCCGACATCCGTGGGGCACCGTCTGTTTTTTTATCAGGGCCTTAAAATCTTTCAGAGTCGGTGGAGTTGTTTCGTCTTGAACTCTCCAAGTAATCCAAGGTGTCTGAGATTTTCGAAATCAAGAAAATTGATGAAGATTATGAAAGCCTCAGAGAACTCGTATTACTTGAAGAGTTCAAGAACTTTGTACATAGTGACATTAAGACTTCTCTTGATGAGCATAAGGTGGAAACCTTAAAAAATTCTGCTCGTACTGCTGATGAGTAATTCTTAGCTCATAAAATTCCATTTGTAGGCAAGTCTTCCGCTCAACAGTCGTCTGGTGAAAAGGTATTTCAGCCTAATACGAGCCCTTCTAAATTTCATTCTGGCACAAATTTTAGAAATCAAAATTCTGATAAGTTTGATCAGAAATCCTTATATCTTCCTACGTGTTCCTATTGCAAGAAGAAGGGACACGATATTTCTGATTGCTGCAAACTGAAAAATAAGCATCAGAATCTAGACAGACCTGTTCCAAATCCTCTTGTTTCTAAGAGGTCAAGGGCACTGTCATGTATTGAAAGCAATACATTTGTTGGATCTCATAAAACCCATTCTGATTTTATGATGGAGAATTATGAACAATTCATGTCGAAGGGTTCTATGTCACTCTTGGGTGATTCTGCCAATCCCATCCCTATTGAAATTTTAAGGGACACAGGAGCTTCTCAGAGTCTTTTATTATCAGGTACTTTGCATTTTTCGGAGACTTTTTCTTCTAATGAGAATGTTCTTATTCAATGAGTAGAGTGCGGTTTCGTAAATGTTCCTCTCCATTGTGTAAATTTGTCATCAGACTTAGTCTGAGGACCCTTGACAGTCGGAATTGTGTCTTCTTTACCCACTGAGGACATTCATTTGTTACTAGGCAATGATCTAGCTGGAGATAAGGTTGTGGTTAATCCATTTGTTACTGACAAGCCTTGTTGGATCAGAAAGTCGGTCCTAATGAAAAAGATTTCCCTGATTTATACCCAGCTTGTGCAGTTACTAGAACTGTGGCAAAGAAAGCTCTTGAGAATGATGTTGATCAGGGAAGTATTCCTTTAGCTGACACATGTATTGGTCAGGCTTTTGATCAGGAAACTTTCACTCCTTGTTTTGGATCAATCCAAAGGTACTGATATCAGTGTGTGTGTGATTATGTGTTTGTGCGCACATTTACGTATATGTACATGTAGGCATATGTACACATTTATATACATATGTATATAAGTACACATTTATATACATAAAACAGGGTAATACCAGACGTGTCCAAATCCAAAGATCAGGCCTAAAGTTATTTGCGGTTTGCAGTTTGTATCAATGCTTCTTAATGCGCCCCCTTCTATATTGATATGGTAAATTTCGGCCCAACTCTCCATTTGGAAGCATATTGTTGATAGAATGGTTAACACATAGAAACCAATTGCATTTTTTCCCACCTACCCGTTCTTGGTCTTCTGCTTTCGAGATCGTCAAATTTCACAGCAATGAAACAATCTGAAAATACAAAAGAATCGAACAAATCAAACATTATATTCACTTTACCTTGCAGATTATTAGGATGAGTTAAGGAAGTACGTTTATTGATTTGACACCGTTTTCAGCTATAGCCTCTATGGCACATCTAAACGAGAATGTTCTTAAAAAAAAAAGTCATAAATAATTAAAATATCTACAATGATCAGAAAATTCTTCTCCGTATTTAAATGAAATGTTTTATATTCTAACTCTTAAGCTAGAAATCAAAAACTAAGAAAAATGAATATTAAACTATATATTGAGTCTTATACAATAGGCATGCAACGTATCTAACGGTGATTGTAGATAATCTGGGTCTAAATACAGTCACCAGATTATCAACACGGAATAAAATTTACTAAGACTGTTGTGGTTTTAGAATCCATTAAAATGCTCTTCCAATTCCTCAAGGTCTTACTGTATATCAGCAAGGAACGCGGTATTAAACTCTGGTCAAAGGTTCCGGTTAATTATTTTGTCCACTTTTTTAATCCGGAAGATGTATAAACATCAAAATAGTGCAGCATTTCCTTTCATGCAGACCATACACAGAAGCTTATTTAATTGATTTGATTTAAATATTTGTTAGAATTATTGGTGTCTATACCCCCGGGGCCAAACTTTAGACTATACATTGCGTACCAGGTCACCACTCAATGATGAATAAAGAAGGCTCTTATTGCAAATAAAATTCTGGCTGCAGCATGAACACTCACGAGATAATGTTTCGACACGCATTTAATTAGTCCGTTTTAGGAGTGAACCTTATAAAGTACAGTATTGATTAGATTTTATAGTATCACGGATTAGTTTTGTTCAATGTGTTATAAACATACATGGTCTCAGAAGCGTTTAACGAACTTGTGTCACTCTGACATGTCTCGCAAAAGATACACTTTTTGTCAAACGTCAAAAACAACAAAAGAATTACAATTAATAGCATCCGTTACGAACGTTCTGATCACTATTCTATTTAATACCATACACATTTGTAAACGCTGTAGATATTCATACAAAATTTTAATAATCCATGTATTTATTTCCTGTCAAAGCACTGTAGAATAAAGAAAAACATTGTGTACATATAAATAAGTGTGACCTTGATGTGTTCCTACATAATATGAGATGAGAAGTTTATATAACATCTCCTTGGTACTAAATTTCCTAACGGTATCGACTTAGATGAGCCCGAGCTTCTAACAAAAGTTATAATGTCTGCTTGAGTATAATACATGGACTGCTTTTCTTAATAAGATCGAGTTTCAAATGATTAAGATCTGAAAGAAATGTGATCGTAGAAATCATGTTAGCCCTATCTTCTGGCTCGCTATTTATGACACAACATATACAATATTATTTATTGTGCAACGTTAATAATGATTTGTACAATAATTACGTATCAGAGGGTTGAATAGGAGTTTGCTTTACTTTATGATACTTTGTAATAAATACAGCGCTCTCACATGAGAATTTTCAAAGTGAACGTTTCCGACATGAAATTTTGTCTCTCTTCTATATGACGTGCATATTGTGTATACTTTCATATCAACGGAGTTACAATAAATAAGACTAAATAGCTTTGTGTGGAATCATAGGATGTCAAGAAAGAATCTTCTCCAATTGGTTGTTACCGGTTTCAAGTCAGTTAATAATTTAACACATTCATGTACGTGAGTGCTTCACATTAACGCTAAAAATCGAATAGGAAATATCTGTTGCTGTTTTAGCTCAAGACTGCATATTCGATAGGATGAGACCGAAGAGTACGCTTAACTGCTATAGATTAAATATTGAATTCTCTTTTAAAGGTGCATATAATGAACAGGTATATAACCAGATCCTGCCCTGCAGTAAATGAAATCAAAGTTAATACAGAGAATTTAAAGAATGCGTGAACGAAGACGAAGATATAAAAACCAAGAAAAATAAATAAATTTATTACATATCACCTATAGTAAATGTAATTAATGATTATTGTTACCGGTAAGATTTGTGCCAATACTTAACCATGCATTCCGCTTCCGTTTAAGACATCTCCTTGAAGGAAAGTATGGATAAAAATAGAAGAGAAACCATACCGAGGAGGACTGTATCAAGGATTTTACTTATGCAATTTTATGAAATGGATACGTGTGAACAATTGAACTTGTTATATTTGCTTACAAGAGAAATAATAATAATAATAATAATAATAATAATAATAATAATAATAATTCCAATTCATGATGACATCAGGCATTTCTTGAGAATGATATGCGAGGTAAAAAGTGCCATACTTTAAGCTTATAGTAAGCTTTGGTGAAAGGTTAACTGTGTAATAATATTTTTCATAGTTGACAATATTTTTAACTTTTCAACCTCATACACAAACAATAGAGAGAAAGCTAACCTGCAGCTTTTTTTCTCACGCTAACGACTTCATCAGCAGACTGATTTAATCTGTAGTGACTGTTAACATTGCTCGATGGAACGGTGAGCAATGTTAAGAGATTGTTCCAGATATGCGGCAGCTTGTAAAGGGCCCCGTTCATGTTCAGCGTCGGTATGTGGGATCTTAACAGATTGTCCCAGATATGCAGCAGGTTGTGACAGGCCCAGTCCCTGTTCAGAGTCGGTTTGTGCGCACGGATATAGATCATTCCTTAAGCCCCTGCTCAAACCAGGCTTGTTCTCGAGGTTGGATTTTTACTGAGTTCCAAGTCACCTTATGGCAAAGGCAAACGTTGTGGATAAACCGCGATACTTCAGACTAAATTGAACTTGGTCTTTTTGTTCATTAAACCTCGCTTTCAATGTCCTTTCCGTTTCTCCAATATAGTCGTGAGGGCACTGACTTTCACCCTGTCCTTCACACTTAATGTGATAGAAAGGTCCACAAATATCTCTCTTATGAGACGCATCCTTAGGGTGAACATATGTTAGGTAGATATTAGTTCACCCTAAGGATAAGTCTGATAAGAGAGATATTTGTGGACTTATCTATCACATTAAAAATATTGCCAAATAGGTTAAAAGTACGCCATTGTGTCAACTGTGGAGCATGAAGCGTAAATGTTAAAATGCCTCATCTTGGTGGTAATGAAAACAGTTGGACGTAAATTCTTTATGTTTTCTGGGTCAATGGTTTTGGTTACATATTCCACGTTTACATTAGTAATACAGAAAACTAAGCCGGTCAACCTTTGATGAAACCTTGCAGAATATTGAACTAAGGTGTGTTATTGTGTATCAAAACGCCATGGAAGTCATCCGTTATGGTAAATGTGGCATACTGTTGATTTGTTATGCAAGAAAATAAATTAAAAATAATTGTGGTACGAGGTCATTTTTCAGATTGCTGAGGCAGTGTATATCAAAAGCAAAGAAATGATCGCGTCTTAGGTTGTCCACATTTGTGATAGAAACTATGAGCTACGAATTCACGAATTATATTTACTTCCCAACTGTAAGATATTTATAGAAATTCTGCCATCTATGACTTTACTATTAGCACAGAAGCAAACTGGGTTCGATCATCGACTATACTAATCACATAGAACTACACTGTTACATTATATTTTCTCTTACCTCTCCGTATAGCTTTGTAATATTGAGTGATTATTTCTCTTAATATGGGAAGTCTGTATTAGAATCTATATTTTGCAAACCAATTAATTAGTCAGATTCTATGAGTGATGTAAAAAAGTGTAAAATCAGAGTTTTGTGATGAATGTTCAGTAACTAATTTGAAGAAACTTAGTTGTATTGGTTCGTTGGAGAAGTCATTTCTAACGAGAGGTTATCAAGGTTGTAAGCCCACTTCACAAAATAGTTGTTTGACTCTCTCGGTAACAAACAAATTACTCAAGGGTTAGTACTATGGATCCGGTATATTAGTAACGACTATTGTTTGAAATAATATTTGCTGATAGATAGATAGATAGATAGATAGATAGATAGATAGATAGATAGATAGATAGATAGATAGGTAGGTAGGTAGGTAGATAGATAGATAGATAGATAGATAGATAGATAGATAGATAGATAGATAGATAGAGAGATAGATAGATGTTTACCTTCCTTCCTAACTAAATGTTCCCGTGTTGGGGCAATATCATCTATGTTTACAACGTAAATGGACTTTATTAAGAATCTCGAGATCAACGTCAGCTAGTTCTTTTCCAGATGTCCCGGCCACTGACTCGATCTCATATTTGCATGACCGGAAATATATCTTCAGTCAATGACGTCATTAAGAAGTTAATAAAATAAGAGATCAGGACAATTTATTCATGATGGAAAATTCCGACTTACCAACAAAGCGACATCTGTGTCTAATGATACCTGTGAAATAGCCAATAAGGAGATAAGACGAATATAGTTGATGAGTTCTTCATAACGCATAAAAGAAAAGTGTTACTGAGCACAAAAATCAACGATGTAATCAACTGCTCTCATTATGACATGACTGCCGGACATCTTTGATTCAATAGCACATATTAATATGTAAAAGACAGGTTCTAATGGGTTGGTTGTTTTAAGAAGAAGATTCTAGGGATCAAATTATATATATATATATATATATATATATATATATATATATATATATATATATATATATATATATATATATATATAGTATGTACGTTGTATCAATAATATATCACGAGATGTATAAATTTTTCATTAAAAGGATACGAAGCTTGCCGAGTATCCTTTGAATTACAAATGTGTACGAGTGCTATATCATTGTTATAGCGTACATACTATACATATATTTTATTTGCGCCACTTACGAATACATATATTTGCCCTCTGAACGTAGTCCAGGTTTAAGACAGGAAGCTGTGTATTAACCGTGTGAATGAACTCCTCAAATCTCTGAAGAGTGCCTTCGCTTCAAAATGTAGTTACATGCCTTTTGTGGCTTATCACAATCACCTGTGAATATTGACAAGTTTATTGTTTTTGTTTCTGAGTTTCTATTCTTCTTCACATTGATTAAATCAACATAAAACACACTTATGATTTAAACATGAAAGATGGTTTTAATGAAGAAAGTAGGGCACTACAAGCACATGGCTAGTTACGACATTCACATGAACGCTCTTCCATTCACGTACCGGCGCATGGAAATTGATGTGGAATGTATGATGTAGAAGCTAAGAGAAATGACGAACAACAAGAGGTAACAAATATATTGTAATATATTTACAGTTGATCAAAGACATTTATCTGATTGAACAACAGTACATCTAACCATAAAACAAACTCTCTCTCTCTCTCTCTCTCTCTCTCTCTCTCTCTCTCTCTCTCTCTCTCTCTCTCTCTCTCTCTCTTGTAATAGGTTAAGAAACACAAAACAAAGCCAAAAAAACACACCACCACCAACAAAAAAACATTAAATGCATCACGGTATGTGAACCAAGTAAACGAGAAATCTAAAGTATAATTTTGATAGCGTAAATTGCAACTTTGTACATGGAAAGTAAATACATGCTGTTACGATGGACAATATTTTTGTAGGCTACTTTGTTCATTTTAAAGGTTTTCATTAAGCCCAAATTCTTCTTCTCTCTCACTCCAGATTTTGGTGTAGTTTGACCGTTGTACATGAGAGGGGTGGGGGAACAGAGAGCAGAAAGGTTTGCGATGGAATTGTGTACCATATTAAAATCATTTAGAAAACGGGGATTATCAATTCTTTTTATCGTTATGTTCATACGTCACTAATGATTAATGTTTGGAAATTCATGATTAATCTAGAATCAACATCACACGGTGGCTAAAATGTTTATATATGCGCAATATTGAGCCATGGGAGGATAACAATTTGATATACCAACAGGTTCGGTTTATCAAATTGCTTTATACCAACACTTTAAAAGCCATGTTGATTTTAATGCATGAGGTATGTATGAATATATATATATATATATATATATATATA
>JAECUM010019493.1:0-35974 GCA_016617855.1 Megalonaias nervosa | reverse complement strand
AAACGCGCCTTGTTCTATCTTCAGTCTAAACTGAGAGAAAATAGGTCGAACATTGTTACATTTTTTCTGAACGCATGTTTTGGTTTTAGAATTCAGAGTTAACCATAGGCAGGGTTATACAGTGCAATGTCATTCGCCTCATTCTTGAAAAAGCCGTGTGGTTGTTGCCTTTCTGAAAAAACGGTCGATCTAATGTTAGAAATTTTTTCCGTGACACATTGCAGTGCCAAAATAGGATAAGGCTAAGATACCTGAATTGTACAAGCTCAAGTCAACTCAAGATTTTATTTCATCCAACGATTTACTGATGGAAGAAAAAAAAAATCGTTCTACAATTTTAGGGTGTAAGTTTTGGAAAATAAAATTACATGACAAACGGAACAGTTCACGTAATTATGGTGACTACTGATCACAATTTTGGAGAGGTATATTCCAACGGGAACAGATGCCATTTGATTTCAATCAAAATTACTAGGACGGAGAGAGAGAGAGAGAGAGAGAGAGAGAGAGAGAGAGAGAGAGAGAGAGAGAGAATATTATTCCTACTTTTAAAAATATCAAGACTCTTACGTTTGTATGGTATATTTTCCTTACGAAATTTCAAAAACACACATCTCATTGAAATAATTACCATTAAAGGAGAAAAACCACCATTGTAAAATATCACAAGAATGAATTGGAGACAGCCTACTAAAATCATTATGTCAAAAACGTCGATGTAAAGTTCTCACAGAATAGTACATCCAAGCATGCCGTGATGTATTTTTAAATAAGACTGACATCATTTCCACGAGTCGCCCATGGTACGATTGTGCATTAGTTTTATTGTTTGTAAAGTGACTAGTGGTCAGGTACAGAAAAACAGGTCTGATCTTCTCGCTGTGTGAATAACAACTGAAAATTATTTGAAGCTAAGGCGGTGGAAAATATCGGTTACCCAATGAAGTCACTTACAATGAGTGACACATTTGTTTGGTTCTAAATTCAAAGCAAGTAGTGTAATGGTCAGGCGCGGAAATACACCTCTGGTCTTGTCACTGTGCGACGAGCGACTGAAAGAGATTTGAAGCTAAGGTGGTAGAAAATAGGTGTAGCCAATAAAATTGCTTATAACGACTGACTCACAGCTTTTGCCTAGGCTCTTGAGTTTTTAAAAGTGCAGTGCAGACTGACTGAGTGTGAACTTAAAATCCTGTTTTGTGTACCGCAACATTTCTTCTTGTCACATCAAATACGTAACTGTACCATTATTGTTCGCGTTTTCAAACTGACAAAAAAGGTATTTTCTCACTTTGACATTTTGATATAGACGCATTCGCATACAGAAATAATATAGTATTGAGTGGTAGTTTTCTTTTTCTTCAAACTAATGAATTTGAAGTTTGAATGAAGTAAAGAAGCTAAAGTACAGTGAAGCTCAAGGACGATAACCCAAGCTTTCAATCCATTGATGCATGCATTTACATCAGAAGAAATATGATCTCTAAAACACAAAGATAGAAGGCAAGCATGATTAGAATGAACACAAAGACAGCAAATTGTACTAACAAGGTATGTTTCCCCTCACATCCGCGTAATTTAGAGTTTCAATCCCGTTACAAGACAAACTTGGTACATTTTGTATAGCTTTTAATAAGAAAACTGAACAAACTTAAGCGCCTTGCTTTAGATGTTTTCTTTCGCAGCAACAGACTAAACAACGTAAATACCGTTACAACAATAAAAAAATCTTCCATCTTCTATGGAAAAGAAATACATCCAAAAAAAAAAAAAAAAAGAATTAAAGATTAACAATGACTAACCAACAAAACCGAATTTAACCTAGGCAATAACCTGTGTAGAAATGCCTCTCACTTTGAGAAGGTATACGAATGTAATCTGCCATCCATCAACAACTGGAAAAAATTATAAACAGAGAGAAACCTCAGTTCGAAATTTAGTTTTTTCAAAATTGTGTTTTTAGTGAACATACCTAAGCACTAATAAAGGGTGGAACAGGGAAAATACACATATAAGCTTTGATATTTCTGAAAAAAATGAGGGGATATTCCTAACGTTCTTAACCAGCTATATATGCTGGGACGGGTCTGTGGGATGTCCACAAATAAAGAAGTACAGATTTCAGGTCACGTTGCAAGTGTGTGCATGCTTTGGAAAATGGTAAAAATTGGATAGATATTTTTCTCGTGACACTTATAAAGTGAAGAGTCTGTGCAAGTGTCAAAGCTAAAGTGAGATAACTTTTGTACGGCTTGTAAACATTTCCACTTTAGAAAATGTGAAGTATAACAAGTTATTATCACAAACAGAAGTGTAACATAGGGGCTTGACAGTTGTTATTTAGATACAGCCACTAAACTTCACAACTTACTTACTCTGTCTCATACTTTGGTCTTAGGAAAGATCACCGTTGTAGGTGCAGCAACAGTGGTAAGAGCAGGAGACATCGTCGCTGCTGTCGAATAAGGGTAGATTTCTTAAAAATAGGTTTAGTATTTTGTTAATATCAAATGAAGAAACACGGGTGTTAAATCAGACAAAGAGGAAGTGACAGAGAGAAGGAGACATCGTTGCCGAGTAGCGTGGTTCAATGTTCAATTCTCATTGACCCCCAGGTGCCATTCCCATGTTAAATTCCCATCGTCGCTATATTCCTTTTCACCTAATTTCAATGATAAGTCCCATTTCCTCCATATCGCCCCCCTACACTACTCAGGTGGCGTGGTTCTTTGTCCATAGGACAAGATGTTTTATGTATAAAAGGATGTTTATATATTTGAATACAACGTCAACCTTAGAACCTAGACTGATTATAATTTAAACCTTCAACTATTCCAAAATGGATCACGGATGTATGATATATTTACACAAATTGTTTTATGCTTGTTATTAGACATTATGTATGATATATTTACACAAATTGTTTTATGCTTGTTATTAGACACTATGTATGATATATTTACACAAATTGTTTTATGCTTGTTATTAGACACTATGTATGATATATTTACACAAATTGTTTTATGCTTGTTATTAGACACTATGTATGATATATTTACACAAATTGTTTTATGCTTGTTATTAGACACTATGTATGATATATTTACACAAATTGTTTTATGCTTGTTATTTACTTGATTTTACATATGCAGATAAGTTCCATAAATTTAAGCATATCTATTATTTTCTACTTTCAGCTAATGTTGGAATTTAAAGTATCGTAGAATTACATTTATTAAATAAATATGCTGTTGATTGTTATATGGGGTAAGATAATATTTGTGATAGTCTTGACTGTCATTTTTGTCCACTTTATTTGTTTCACAATTATTGTCTTACATGTTTGCTCCATTTTTGCGCTTTTGCACTTTATAATGAGAGAGAGAGAGAGAGAGAGAGAGAGAGAGAGAGAGAGAGAGAGAGAGAGAGAGAGATATGTTGTGTTAGTATTTTAGGTAGTTTAGTGCATTTGCTCCACTCAGTAATTGTGCCAGTGTGTTTTAGTTTTACAGAATTAACCTATGAATAAAATTTAGGTTCTAACTAAATGGATCATTCCAATTCAAAATCAGTGTGCAGTTCTGTTCAAAATAGAGAAACAAAGGTTAAATTTTACCACATCTACACAAGCTCTAGATTCGTCTTTTCTATTGGCTCTATGGCCCGTACGTACATTTAATGTCAAGGTGTGAAGTTTATAAAAGAAGGAAACACTGCAAGGTCGTAATAAATCTGACTTTTCAGTTACATACAATCACGCTACATAGAATAACATACTGTATTGTTATATATTTATAGACGCTCCCACCAACTCTTCACTTTGTCTACCATTATAAACAAGTCCATTCCATGAAAGTTTAGCTGTGTGGGGTCTCACTGGACAGTGTTTTGGGCAAATTTTCATCCGACGATGACCTATTGCAGAAAAGGATAATAATATTACATTAAAGATACAAATAAAAATTAATTAATGATTTTTGTTGAAAGGATACTTGTAAGATTCTGACTGAGGTATTAAGGTTAATTCCTTATACAACTGGTGGCTTTTATACTGAACCGATACTACCACCAACCCCTCTTTTTTACATTCATTTTTGACAGAAAAGAGCTATTTTGAACATTTTCCTGAGACAAGGCGGCTAAGAGAATCAGTATGTGCCTTATGCATGAATAAAGTTCACTAGTACTATAACAAATTAACATACCTTTCTTCACCCCTCAACCATCTAGATTTTTAGATATTTACCTCTGTAGCAGACACATGTAAATACGTAAGCCCAGTCGTCTGCTCATTTGCAGCCCAAGTTACGCATTTGATCTCCAATGCTAGTCTAACTGTGACAGGTAGTCACCAACAAGCCAACCCATTTTCAAGCCTAACTCAATGTAAATGTAAACCACATTACAGATTTAGATTGTGTGTGAATTTATAAATGCTAGGGATGTGATAATTAGGCTCATGCCTTCTACCTTAAAAATTAGGGGTGGGTGGGTGTCAAAATACGAAACTATCCAGTGAGACCTTAAGAATTTAAATAGCAGTCTGACTAAAGGAAAATCTTCTTATTTTCAAAACTTTGGGCAATTCTAAATAAAACGCAACCTTAACATGTGTAAAATTCAAGTTTGTTTGTTTCCTATGGTTTATTGCTTTTATCGATGACCAAAAGCCATCAAACAGAGCAACAGCTATGAGACAGCTTCAAACTTCATGTATTACTTTCCCCACTGAAACATACCATTTCCTTATAACATATCAGTTTCATCATTTTTCATAACCAATACACCCTGTGTTGTTTGTGCCTGGTGATATCAGAGATATGTGACAGCACAAATAATACAACTCTTCATGAAATCTGAAATAGTAGTGAATAAAAGATGCACAAGAAACCAAGCTGAATCTCTTGTAAAATAACTGCAGAATGTACATGCTAAGTACTTGAAAGAATAATAACGATGCACAGCATATATAAACTGACCAGTATTCTCTCACTGATTTAATAAATAATGTCAAATCTATGTTACAATACAGAAATCCGAGTAGAAGTATAAGGGAGGCAACTCCTCAGGTAACCCCAAATTAACTGACCAATGTTTGTAAACAGAACCAATTCATTGGGGAAACTTCAACAGTGAAATTCTATACCCAGACTCAGCACATCTGCTGAGTAGACAATATGTATGGAAAATGTAGTTTCACACCTCTAAGAAGGTCACCTTTGGGTCATTTGCACACTGGCCGACTCATATTGTTGTTGAAGCTGCTGCTTTTCAGACAAGTTTTTTTTCCTAGTTATTGTAACATGCCTACACTCAACTCTTAAGTAAAAAGAAAATCATGCAAAAGAAATCAGGGGAGGAGAAAAACACAGTTTAAAATGGGACATCCATTTCTAGCAAGTTACCAAAACTCCAGTGAAGTTGATGCAGATACTGTTCCTGCAAAAGCCCCACAACAACTGATGCGGCTGACTCCTGATTAAACCTTTGATGTCATCCAGGCTAGCAATGTCTTTTCAGCAAGTGTGCTACCATACACCTTGAGGCCTAGAAGAAATGAAAACCCTGAACTTCAAGAAGAATGCAGTCAGTCATCAGAAGAATCAGATGAAAATGTGATTATTAATTTTAAAAAATTAACACATTTGTTTGAAGCTTTTATACCCCATATGTGTGATGTTCCGAAACCACAAGTTATCATTGATAAGCGAATGGGACTGTGCATTACAGCTGCAGTGACTTGTACAAACTGCAGTTTCAAATCTATGGGTGTGGAACTGTATGAAACAGTAAAAAAGTCACGCGGGCCTTCTGCTGGTGTGCTTAATGAATTCCTGGTTTTACCAGTTTTAAAATCTAAGGTTGGTCCAAGCCAAATTGTACATGTGTCCAATTTTACAGTTTTCTTACTTAAAATCTCATGAAATTGCTGCTTTTCAACAGGTGTTAAATGGGTAGTGTATATATATATAGGTCATTATAACTGAAAATGTCTGTAAATAAGATGAAATCTGTGTTGAAACATTACATCATGAGCATATAGGAATGTAAATGCATAAGATTAAGTCAATTAGCATTAAATTATAAAAATGTAGAAAGTATGTATTGTAAATATTGAAAAAAAAATGAATAAGTAAGTGAAATACTTCAGATAAACTACATTGTATCAAACTTATAAGGTCTTTGTTGTTCATTAGAAGATTGTATCAGAAACAACACCTGTTAACTCTGACGGTGCTGAGTTAGCTCCCTTCTTCTACTATGACTTACTGCTATCAAATCTATAGGAAGTGTATGTTTTGAAATACCTAACTATGTCAGATTCAAGACATGGAGGTAATAAGGAAATGATTTATGGCATAGCTAATCACATTTGACAAGACTGAAAAAAAATGACATGGGTCCTTAAGGTCTCACTCGACAGTTTTTTGGGCAAATTTTCATCCGACGATGACTTATTGCAGAAAAAGGATAATAATATTACATTCAAGATACAAATAAAAATTAATTAATGATTTTTGTTGAAAGGATGCTTGTAAGATTCTGACTGAGGTATTAAGGTTAATTCCTTATACAACTGGTGGCTTTTATACTGAACCGATACTACCACCAACCCCTCTTTTTTACATTCATTTTTGACAGAAAAGAGCTATTTTGAACATTTTCCTGAGACAAGGCGGCTAAGAGAATCAGTATGTGCCTTATGCATGAATAAAGTTCACTAGTACTATAACAAATTAACATACCTTTCTTCACCCCTCAACCATCTAGATTTTTAGATATTTACCTCTGTAGCAGACACATGTAAATACGTAAGCCCAGTCGTCTGCTCATTTGCAGCCCAAGTTACGCATTTGATCTCCAATGCTAGTCTAACTGTGACAGGTAGTCACCAACAAGCCAACCCATTTTCAAGCCTAACTCAATGTAAATGTAAACCACATTACAGATTTAGATTGTGTGTGAATTTATAAATGCTAGGGATGTGATAATTAGGCTCATGCCTTCTACCTTAAAAATTAGGGGTGGGTGGGTGTCAAAATACGAAACTATCCAGTGAGACCTGGAGTTCCAATAGGAAACAAAGACACAGTAAGATATAACCCTGAAAACCAGAATATATGCCTCTCTTTCTCCTCCCTGCACGCAATAAACAAGTCTTCTTCATGGAAGGTTTCGGCTAACCACAATGTCAGGGCCAACACACAGATTGAGTGCCACACTTAACCACAGGTCAGGGCAATACACAGAGTACCACAATTCAATACACAAATATAGTACCACAATTAAGTTACCTTCATTTTTAATAGACGTCATAAGATTATACAAACTACACTATGACAAAGCCAACACAGATGAAGCAAACATTCAAATGGATTGTATTTAAGGGTAATTCAGCTATCGACAAAATCAGGTAGATCCTACACTATCTTCAAAGTCAAAGGAATCATTTAACACCCTCTGTAAAACGCAACGACTGACTGAAAGATGCTATCACTGGGGACGGGAAAAACACCGACCGATTGAAACATTCTTTCACTGGGGGTGGGGAAAAACTCCAACCGATGGAAACATTCTATCACTGGGGGTGGGGTGGGGGAATAAATTGATTGGTAGGCTCATCTGAAATTAACAACTGATTAAGAGTTGATGGATATGGACATAGTTATTCCTCATAAAAGGACTAACTGATTATACCAACTTACGGTCATCAGCTCGCGGTTCTTTCTGCCTACCACGAAATGAATGGATAGTACGACCGAAGACGGTACATTTGCAAAGATAAAATGTTAGGCAGCACGGCCTACAGCTGGAATCTGGAGTTGGTCAGCCTGACAAATTTCTGGAATATTTCCCTTTTAATTTAATGAAGTGTTGTTAGTAAATGAAAAGTAGATTAATGTATATTTTGCTAGTTTTGTTAGTTTTGTAAACTAATTTGTCTTGCCAGAACAACTGGTTTATTTTTGGCAGACGGCTACTCGAATCATTTACATCCGTAAAAATCATTCTAATTTAAATAAGTTGATGAGTGGACTGTAATGACTACAGCAGTGGAAAAGAAGATGCTGGGTTAACGAACTAACTTTGTCACTATGTATACCATATACGATAATATGACTCTCTTTATCTAATTATTCGTAGGGTTCAATGTGATTTGGGTCTGAATGACGCGTTTATACAACTTTTATCTATATCTTACATCCAGATTTTTTTAAAATTGTGCCGCAGACATTTTGAATGATTTTAGTTTTTGAAAAGCAAAATAAAATTCAAACTCCAACGTGCTTGAAATATCTTACAGCAACCTTGTTAGTGCAAGACCGTGAATGGCCGCATATACTTTCCCAAAACTATGTTACTTATATTTCCCTCAAGTGGCGCTGTAGTCTGTAAGCACTACCGGGAAGTACTACGCGAACTCAGCAAACGAATATTTTCGTATTTAGTCCCTGCATATGTTTTCCAGTACTCAGCTTTCAAGTGTGTCCAAATCACATATGTAAACAAGTCTAAACTTAGATAGGGACTACAATAGTAACAACCGTCAATAATTCCCCAAAATGTAAAGTTTTGTTATGGATTTGTGTTTTGTAAGATAAGTACTTCAAATAAATTATGATTATAATGAGTTTTTACAAGTAAACAAATCAAACAAACAACCAAATTACACAAACAAATTAGACCCGAGGAGGACAGAAGAAACAAGTACATCATACCAAATTTAAATTTCGCTGGAGATCCTGCCGAGCTTGTTTATATTAATCAAATATCACAGCGTGGAAGATTCAACATTTTTAATTTAGTTAAATATTCCGGCGTGGAAGAATGAATAAGTTTATTTTAATAAAATATTACACAACGTAGAAGAGTGAATAAGTTTATTTTAATCAAATATTCCACAGCGTGGAAGATATTCATTCGTGCTTCATATAATACAATGCTCGTGACGCACAAGGTGTGGATAAAAGAACGTTATCTGTATCATACATACACACGTACGTACGTACGTGCATGCAAGCATGCAAGCAAGCATGTATACATACATACGTACGTACGTACGTACATGCATGCATACACTCATACATACATACATTAAAAAAATTAAACATTAATTAAAATTAAAACATGTTTAAATAAATTAGTGGTATTGTTTACCGCATACGTGAAGCATGTTTTCATTATCATCTCATTATCTTCTAGTTGTAACGCACATCTTTTTGTTCATTTAGCCAAAGAACCGGCACAAAATAGACCTTTACTTCTTGTCGAAAAGTCATTCCGGACTACGCATTTAGTTTATATTCCTGTTTTATTTTAATGCAGTGTCACTAAAAAAATTATCACTTACATGTGGACAGGTAAGAGCAAACACATTCCAAATTACCGTCAAAACAACATACCTCCACTACAAAATTACCAACGTAAAAATACTTGTTAAGAAAATTAATTCTTACGTTCAGGCTTATAACTGCCATCTATTATATATTTTGTTTTACTCAAGGAATCAATGTGATGACCTGTTAGAACGTATAATGTTGCAGTCTTCCTATTTTGATAACTAAAGTACTTGTCACTGGTGTTTTTTTAGCGGTAACGAAGACCATTTAAAAAAAAAAAACATACATACATACATACATACATACATACATACATACATACATACATACATACATACATGCAATCATGCATGCATAAGTAGATAGACATATAGATAGATAGACAGATATATAAAAAGCTTGCTGAGATACGGCCTTGTTTTCAGAGTATTGCTGCATATGTCTGTCATCTGTGTTTATTATAGATTTCGTCAAGATGAACGAGTAAGAGCATTTATAAGGTTTTAAAACTAGTGCCCGATCCTTTTGTTTGACATATATACGTTCTAGTTGTTTTAATTTTGAGTTTTTGTATTTCGTTTGATTGCCATTATTATTATTATTATTATTATTATTATTATTATTATTATTATTATTATTATTATTAAATTAGCAACATCTCTGCTATGTAGGCATGACCGATATTTTGGATAGAAATCAATCGTATTTTTTAACTGAAGCTGCAAGATTGTAATTAAAACCTTATTCAAAGGAGTTTACCCTGAAAATGCACATAGCTTTAGCAATTATGGAAGACTGTTCTCTCTAAGCAATGACTTTCTTTTCAGCATATGGTTCACGATCTTAACAAGCATTTGATGTTACCATACTTGTCTGAGATTGTATGTGTGTGGTTGTCCTTTATTTGAAATAAGAAAGTTTGTCTTTTTAGCCCTTTAAGCAGGGCCGTAGAGAGCGATCACGGGTCCTGGGGTGAGAAACACTCGGACCTCTCCTAAATCTTGTTCAAACAAAATTTTTCTTTTATAAAATTAAAAAGTGTTGTTCGGCCCGGGCCCGTAAAGGGCTCAGGCCCCGGGAATATATCCCCGGTTGCCCCCCCCCCCTTGTCGGCCCTGCCTTCACGCATCATTGTCCATTGATAAGGTATATATTCTTAGCCTTTTTAGACATTATTGTCCGTGAATAAGGTATGCAGATAATAAAGGAGGCTGACACACACACACACACACACACACACACACACACACACACACGGTTCAAACATTTTTATTGATGGCTACGTTATGATGATTTTAATTGGAATACATTTATTGTGCTTCTGTTTTATTCATTTTAAGCCGTACATGATATTTGAAATCACGAGGCTATTGAATTCGCGCCTGATTCACATTAAGAAAAGTTTAATTGATAACTTAAAATGTAAAAGAAGATCACAATTGACAATATTGCCGGAATACGCACAGTGCCCTGGTAATTAATTACATCATAAAGCGGAATTCGTTGATTAGTCGAATCCGTTTCAATAAATATATCCAGGACCCTTGTTGACAGTTAATATATGGCGTGTGCGACTTGCAGCTAATTTCACCATGATTATTATCTTCTTATCGCATTATTAGAGGTTTGACGCTTGTTTATTCCCCCTGGGCTTCCATTTTTAGTTTTCAGATATCATGCAATGTTGCTATGCCTTTATAATATCCCTAAAGTTATTGTCATTGAATGCAATTTGTACGTCGTAAGATATCTATAAGGCGATAAAGTCAATATTACATCCTCCATTCTGAATTAATGCCTGCCTTTTTATAGTTATATACTGTGGATTATTTTTGGCATTAATTCAATCACTGGCGGAGAAAATGTCTATTATGCTGAGAATCTTTCTTTAAATTAACAAATTTATTTGCATTGACAACTAATAATGTTAGTATTGATTACTCTAATGAAAATCAAGGTAGGCTGTAATTGCTGTTGAGAAATTATTTTCAGATATCAACACCATCATCAGCAGAAATGGCAGTTTCAAGACCATTACTATCATCGTCGTCATCATCACCATTATCATGACTACTGAACTGAGACGATGATGGCGACCTTTACATCCACGACAATTATGCTGAAAGGGCGAGTTGCTTAATTCACTATCCCCTTGGAAAGAACAATTTCATAATTTAAAAAAAAACAAAAAAAAAAAAACATGGTAAACTTAAGACATGGTGAGAGTAAGTAGAAAGTTTACCAGTTTTATTTACGTACTCAGTAAACTTTTGTGAAAAGCCCTACTGTCGAGCATTATCTATTTATCATAGTGTGGTTTTGTTGTGATGCCGAAAAATGGTAATATTGCCAATATACAAACAAGTTTCCAGCATCCATTTTAGAAATGAAAGCTTTTATCTCGTGTCACCATCGAAATTGTCAGGGTAAAATGATCAAGTCATTGATAAGGAAGATACTGACATACCGACGGAAGTGCCGATACACTGGTCGATTACATCACATCCCATTCTTATCCTGACATTGTCGTACACATCATGTTTACGAGTTACTTTGAGGCATTGACACGTTCCCACTGTCATATCATGAGCATATATATAATGAAACATTTGTCAAAAACTTTATACGTGAAATAAATTAAATTATTTTATTTCTTTGTCAGAGAAATAGAGAGACTGCATAATCTGATTATTAAATATTTCAGATATTTGAAAATAAAACGCTTGTGTCTGTTTCAGAGTGACTGACTATTGGGTTAAACAAAAACCTCTCAGAGAGTATTACAAGATTTCAGAATGCAGATGTCGCATGTGGGTGGAAGACAAGGAAACAACAAAGCACCAGGCGTATAGCTATAAATGTTTGCAATTAAAAAGAAATGGATGATTTTTGTGACATTTTATTAATTAGCTGGTGTCTCGATGCTACTGGCAAGCTCGTGTTCAGTGTTTACCGGCCAGCTGCTGTTCCCATTTTACTGACGATGTGAACGATTTACCGTATGTATCATATGTATCATTTCAAAGAAATAGTACAAATTTTAAGATTGTAACATTCTATGTTCTAACAGGCCTTCACATTCATTCCTTTGGTCACACCATATAACAAACATAGTAACAGAACAGAAAAGCAAAACCAACAAGCTTTGACAAACAACTTAATTATCAAAGTTATAAATGAAGATGTGTTATAAAGTGACTTAGAGTATTATGAAGCGAATCCAAACTAGGTTCAAGTAACGTTGGCAAAATGAAATAAAGATACTCTGTACACATCACAGCCATGAATAAAAATTAAAAAAATTAAACAAAAACATAGATATACATAAGATTCTCTCTCTCTCTCTCTCTCTCTCTCTCTCTCTCTCTCTCTCTCTATATATATATATATATATATATATATATACATATATATATATATATATATATATATATATATATATATATATATATATATATATATATAATTTCATACTGCCTCCCATATAGCATATTAATGGGAGATAGTATAAGCCTAAATTTTAAGAATGAATTATTTTATACAACTGTTTTGGCGTTTGTACTTTTTGCAATGGAAATATGTATTTTGATGGTAAGTGATACATTTTTTAAAAATTAACACTGGATTTAAAGTAACAGGAGTAAAAAGTAAATGCCTAGTCAGAAATGACCTTTCAGACAACAAGTTTAAGTCTGTTATGTACCAGTTCTTTGGTTAAAAGGAACAAACGCGTGAGTTACAAATAGAATTACCATTCTGAGATGATAATGGGATGATAATATCAATTCAATTTCAAGAAAACAAGTTTCGACAAGTACGCGGTCAAATGCTCCAATTTATTTAAAGCTTTGAATTTTAATTAATGTGTAATTTATGGACGAAAAATGAATGTACCGTCATGTACTGTATCTAGATTAGTTAACTCAAAACAATTAATCATTCAGAAATTTGATAAAGATAATTATACCTGACAAATAACTGCTGTAATATATTCCTCCCTCGCGTGAAAATAAATGACTAGAAGTTTTATGATTTGACAGCCTACACTATCGTGAGATTTATATGTATAGCCTGGCTTTTATATCATCGGCAATCTGAGATGTTAACTACTAAAATACTTTGATATAAATTTTCGTTTCCCAGCTATTTTATGAGATATAGATTTTGGGAATAAGCACGCCTTTATTCTGTGTGACACCTGGTCCAGCATTCTCAAAACAATTCAAATCAGACACTCAAGCCCTATCTCAAAGTCCAGAAACTTTGACAGTTTATAACATTAATTAAAATAAGGCTGGAATAACTAACCTTGTAGACTTTGTTAAAACTTTGGTCCATCTAGTAGTCTGCCAAAATCTATTATCCTAAGTATCATATTTGATTTTGGGGTCTCGAACTGAACCTTGTGTTTTTCGCCCAAAATATTTGGAGAATACAGGGCCAAAATTTATTTATACAAGTACATTGAATAGGTTTGAATATAACAATTTTTTAAAGTATCACACACACGTGAAAGAAAATGTCTACATGGTTCATTGACCAAACGATATTAGTGTCAGATTTATTCAAATCAACCTCTTTGTTTCTCTATTGAGATCAAAATATTATTTTTGTGCCACACAATTCTGTGACAACGGAGAGTGTAAACTAGTGTTGTGCCATCATACACCGAGACCTATCAAGACACAGTCAATTGGACTTAAGATATATGTCACTCTGTGAGCGTGCGCGAGCGCGTGTTTGTATTATTTAAGAATGCCTATTTAGTATATATCCTGGCACATAATCAATTACCAGGGGATAGTTTATTATGCTGGTCCTTGTCAAAAGTTCTAATTTAAGGCTGTCTTGAGCTTTCTATCCCAAAGCTGTAATGTTTAGTAATTAAATGATGGATATATTACTGAATTAGATGTTTGGGGCTTGTGCTGTTCTTGTAATTGACAGCCGGGGTCTCCAACTCAAACCACCCTGAGGGCCGCATGAGGGCATTTTCGATGGCACAAGGGCCGCACGACCTGATATCTCTCGTGATACCTTGTGCCGCCAATGATTTTGCGGGCCACAGAATACGGCTTTGCGGGCCGAATGTGGCCTGCGTGCCGTGTGTTTGAGACCCTTGCGTTACAGTTATAGGAAACGGGCATACCGGTTAGGACGAAACATATGCAGTAGTAGACACAATAGTTTCAAGGCAAATAGAATATCTCACAAACGTCCTGGAAGGCAAGTAGAATACCTCACAAACGTTTATAGTCATATAAGTAATTATGTTTTTTTTATATGTATATTAGTAATTATTGTTTGTATACATATAAGTAATTATTGTTTATATGCATATAAGTAATGATGTTTATTTATATGCATATAAGTAATTATTGTTTATGTGCATATAAGTAATTATTTTGTTTGATGTATAAAAATAATTATTGTTTATATGCATACAAGTAATTATTGTTGATATGCAAATACACAGTTATTGTTTGTATGCATATACTTATTGTTTATATGTATATATGTAATTATTATTTATATCCATATGAGCGATTATTGTTTATATGCATGTAAGTAATTATTGTCTATATGCATATAAGTAATTGCTGTTTGTATCCATATGGATGATTATTGTTTATATGCATGTAAGTAATTATTGTTTTGTATGCATAAAAGTAATTATTGTTAGTATCCAAATGAGTGACTGAAGTGGTAGAGTATCAGGCTCGTAATCCAAAGGTTGCGAGTTCCATATCTGCACAGGCCAGCCCAGGTGGGCTGCTTTTTTGCATCCTTGCGAAAGGCACTTAGCTCCTCGACATTACAGAACCAAAAATGTGTTAAAAGCGCCGTTACAACCAGCAAAACAAACTTTCGTTCCCTTAATACGCTTTGTTGTTTATGACGGACTCATAGTGCAGGGGAGGTAACCGCTTCTTGAACTTCTAAGATAGAAGAGTCAACATCAGGACAAACTTACATATTTGAATTTAATTTGCTAGATATGAGAAAATAATAGAGGTTGTGTTGCATTTCCATCCTTTTAAGTATATACTGTCCTATTTTAAGGAAAATGATTCATGTCGCATTTCAAAACCCCATCACATATTCACCTTTCACAACTTCTCGTAACTCACGTTTTCCTAAATTTGTCTCTTTTACGTAGTATCTTCATGCTATCACCGTTCAGCTGACGTCAGATTCATTTATCATGCCTTAGCCACAATAAGAAATGTATTGGTAATATATTCATATATCTATTAAAAGCATTCATTTATCATGCCTTAGCCACAATAAGAAATGCATCGGTAATATATTAATATATCTATTAAAAGCATTAGGATTAATATTCAAAGAAAAAAAAATCTGAAAATTAAACTGCAAATTGTGGTAACTGAAGGCTGCTTTTAATGTGAGGGCAATGTGTCTGTCTGTGTGTGTGTGTGTGTGTGTGTGTTGGATTTTTAACGTAGCTGTAACAATTTTCCTGTCATATCGCTACCATGTCTGCAGTGTGGCAGTTTATAGTGATGTCTAGCACTGGGGGATCATGCCGCAGACATAGCATCATGCCCCACCCAGTCACATTATCCTGACACCAGGCCGACCATTCCTAACACTAACCTCTTAATTCTTAGCGCCTAGCAAGGCAGTTGCTAGTATCATTTATGCAAGTCTTTGGTATGACTCGGCCGGCGTTCGAAACCCCGATCTTCCACATCCGAAGCGGACGCTCTTACCACTTAGGCCACCGGAACGGTCGTATGCAATGACGAACTGGAAGGGAAATAACTCTAGACAAAAAGGTAAGTATCAAGATAAGCACGAATTACAACCTACCTCGAAATAAAGCTGATTTTTGTGTTTTGTTTAAGTTGTTTTTTAACTGCACTTTTAACACACAATTGGCCAAATCATGCCAAGGAAATGTGGAGCAAAGAGCCGTTCTCAATGACACATTGAGGCAGCTTACTTGGTCTGGCCTGGGCCGGTATCATGCCATGGCCATTGGATTAAGAGTCCAACGCTCTACCAACTGAGATATCGGGGTGTCTTAAAAGTCTGTCGGGTATAAAGTTTAAGTAAATTGTATTCTGTGTATTACATAATAAATTGTTTCATTTTTACCGTATTTATCCTATGTATTACATAATAAATAGTTGCGTTTTTACCGTATCCATCCCATGTATTACATAATAAATTGTTGCATTTTTACCGTATGCATGATCATTGTAGATTAATTGTTCGACAGTCATGTATAATGGAACTGCATATAGTTTTCCGTTGCATTTCTTCATTACACACGCCATATACAATGCAATGTTTTTGCCGTGAAGTGGTCATTTTGTAAAATAAAATTAAAATTATTTATTTTTTGTAGGCAATATACTATATTACTAGATACTGTCTAAATATGTGATGTCAAAAAAATATAGGTAGCAGTTTTGCAAATTAGCCCCGACATATATTTACAAGCCCGGATATATATTTTTACACGCGAATTAGATTTTTGGGGCTTGTGTTCTTGTCAAAATTGATGCGAGGCACATACACATTTACCATACGTATCAAGGCACGAAAATACGGTTCGAAAGAGAGTTAGACACCTGCATGAGATCAAATGCGTAACTTCGGCTTCAAATGAACGGTCAACTTGGTTTACATGTCTATGTATGTCTGCTACATATGTATACATCTCCAAATAGACATGGATTTGGTTATCGAGAAGCATACAAATTGGTTATAATATTAGTATCTTTAATCATGCATAAGGTTGATTTTGTCTGAGTCTCCTTGTGAGAGAATGATATTTTAATAGCCTTTGACGTTCGGAAATTAACATTATAAAAGAGGGGTGGGGTTAGTGTTGGTTCTGTATAAGAGAAGGGTAGGGGTAGTGTTGTTCAGCATAAATGCTATAAGTTGCAAAAGAAATTAACTTTAATACCTTAATCAAAATCTTTCCAACATGGTTAGGTTTGTGTTTCCATCATTAAGATAGAATCATTAATATTTTCTGCGATCTGTCAACAGCTATTTATAGAACCTATGTAATATACAGGCACTCAGCAAAAGTAAAAGACACAATATAGATATACACAACACTTCAAAAGACAAAAGCATGTGGTAATCAAGGTTCAGAATTTACCTCTTTGAGACAGACCTTAGAAAGATTGAAGAGACGTTATAAATCAGCCAAAAGTAAAATCGGTATTATACTCTTCCAGGGTTAGCATGAACACAGTAATGTATCAAGAAAATTACTATGAACAAAATGTAAAACCGTAGTACACATTTATCGTTTAATTAATTAATTAATTAATTTTTAATTTCCTCATACATAAATCAATTATTAAAGAATTATTCGTACGTCTTTGTTGTTTCAAAGGAGTGTGAAGTTGGGCATGACACTAATGATGTGATTTATGAAAATTGCCAGTGGCATGCCCGATTGTATAAAAATATATTCTTTGTTAAATTAATTCAAGCTCCTTTATGTACGTATGTACATGACTTTCCTCCAGATATATGTATTTGTGACACAAAAATATAAATTAGTGCTTGATCTTTAAGAAAATTACACAGAAGGAGAAATGCGCAGACTGTTGTCAGATATAAAGTTCTATTTTTTTCAGGAGCCTTGAGAATGACAAGTCATCATATTTATTAAAGAAAATTGTTATTACAACTTTCGGTTCTAATAATCACAGTTAGGAAGGTCTGATTTGCATGACACAGTTCTTAAAAAACTAGCTATTGTCCGTCCTAGGACGGGAGTGATAAAAGAAAGTTTCAAAAAAATTAAAACAAAAAAATGCGATGAGTAACTTAAAATGGAAGTTTGAACATAAAAATACAAAAAAGTATTTTAAAAAATTGGGATTCGGGGTGAGTTTCGAACTCGCGACCTCTTCTTTGGCAACCGTGATGCACAGAAAGAAAAATGTGGGCATTTATGTATGCAAGATCACTTGTATCTTAAATACAGCATATAATTATTATGGCGAACTCTAAAACTGTGGATCATATAATTTACAAACCTAAAGAAAACTCCTGAATTCTTAAAGACCCACTTAATGACCTTAAATTCTGACTATTATTTTGTAAATACTAATTTAATTCTACTGATAAATTATGTTTCCTACCTTCACTTTGATGTTAAAGTACTATCTGAGATTAAAAGGGATCATACTTTGATATTAAACATTCTACTTTTCGGGATTTATTAAACTTTGTTAGTGACATGCCCGACATCATACACCGGCGAAACAACAAAAATATTTTCAATTCTTAAATAAAATATCTATCTAAAATCTGATAAGTAAATAACGCTGTTTAGCCCGTGGATGCTTCTGCCTCGTTGAAACTGAAAAGTTCAGGACAAAGAGATTAATAGGTGACTTAGTAAATAAAATATTTTAAGTTGAAAGAAAAACTGATAATTATTTTACAAAAGAAGTTTGCGGATGTCTTACATATGCAGTTATTTTCGTCACACTCTGTGCCTTCAGTGCAAGTTAATTTATTATTCCAATATCAACTTGCTACGAATTCCAGATTTGTATCATAACTTAGATATATGTCAATAAGATTTAATTATTTTCTCTAATAGAAGTAATGCATTTGTGGCGGACTAATTGACACCAATCCCTAATTAACAATCTAGATTACAGCAGTCATAAATAATTCAGTCTTTGAAGAACTCCACAAGGGGCAAATGAACATCAAAGGAAATAAAACGCGGATTAGCAGATTATATGATTTTCAAAAGTGTTCCTGTGCTTTATGGTTTGGAATTACACAACAATTCTAGATTCTTCGTCACCTTGTTTAAGTAATAAATTTGAAAAGATGCACTACGATAAACTCTTTCATCATCAGACCACAAAGAATCAATTGAAATATTTACTGGCTGGATAAGACATAGCAATGCATTAATGGGAATATATTCTGACTATACAAACAGAAGGTGTCGTTCTTCTCTTTATAAACACTTAACTTTTTCTTGTTTGATGTTACTTTGATGTTCTTAAGCGTTTTAATATCTGATTCGTACGATTATCATCTATTTTTTTAAATGGAAAAGCAATTATTTCCTTTTCTTACGAATTTTGACTACTTGCATTGAGTTGTATTTAATTTCAAAACGTAATTGAGAATTTCGGGATAACTATTTAAAAAAAACACAACAAAAAAAAAACAAAACAACAAAATAAAAGTGCAGCTGCAATGCATCGTCATCGCAAACCCATATAGCAAGTGGATATGGACATTGTGTAATTAATAATAGCATTATGTAAGTGGATATGGACATTGTGTAATTGAATAATAGCATTGTGTAAGTGAATAAAATATCACTGTATATGTGAATAATGTCATTGTGTAAGTGAATATATCATTGTTTAAGTGGATATGGACGTTGTGTAATTGAATAATAGCATTGTGTAAGTGAGTAATATCATTGTGTAAGTGAATAAAATATCACTGTATATGTGAATAATGTCATTGTGTAAGTGAATATATAATTGTGTAAGTGGATATAGACATAGTGTAATTGAATAATATCATTGTGTAAGTGAATAATATAATTGTGTAAGTGAATAAAATATCACTGTATATGTGAATAATGTCATTGTGTAAGTGAATATATCATTGTGCAAATGAATAATACGAAAGCAGGTAATAATAATGAGCCATACCTCAATCAGAACGTTTGAAAGATTAGAATAATTTTACAGGCCGGAAATGAAAAAGAAGTTTCTTACCTATGGAAAGAATTCCTTTTATGAAATACTTCTTTTTGGTAAAGATATTCCATGTAGAATAAAGAAAATTAGGTTTAATTTCCTTTATACCGAACAGAAAGGTCAAAACTGAGCGTTTCTATAAATGTTGTTTGTATTTTGGATAATCACTCTGTGATAGAAGTTTCATTTTTACCCTCGGCAAAGTCCCACTAGGAATTTGTGCTTAGTGGAATGGTGGTAACTGAAAGATAATTAGGAAATTAATTACATCGTTTCAAGTGTTGCAATATTATTATTATTATTATTATTATTATTGTTGTTGTTGTTGTTGTTGTTGTTGTTGTTGTTCGTTTCATTACTTTTTTTAAATACAGGATCTCCTTCAGTACCTCAACATCTGTACGGCACTCTTCTCAGGTCGCGTATGAATACAAATCATAAAACCTAAAACAGCTTTATACGCAAAACTCACGCTGTGATCCAAGGCTGTTAACTGGTGGAAAAAAATTGAATGTTCTAAATTTAAATATAAATCAAGCGAGTAGCTAGCATTAGATAACAGTCAACTTTCATGGTCGTGCTTAATCATCTATAGAACGTCACTCAATCGAGTGCTGTCATCATAGATGTTTCAATCACAGGGACACAAGAAGCGGTCCAAGAAAACGTGACATTAAAAGCGAAACAATGACAGAAACCTGTCTAACTCATCAAAAGCTCAGTAATATATGTTCCTTGCGTATTATATCATATTCATTGAAAAGGTCACATCATGCAACGCCCACCTATAATCTCATTAACTTCAGAAATACTGGTGGCGCTCTATAGTTTAGTATTTTGCATAGATTTTTAAAGAAAACAATATCAACGGTTTTCCTCACTAGTTATACTGGCTATTTAAAAAATCTTAGGTATTGCTCAAAGAACCTTTAATTCCCCTTATTTTGGTGTATGTAATATGGGTTATAGAGTATACAGCTTGGCCTTACTTCAGATGTGCACCTTTCAAACAACTGTTTGTTCCACTGGGTCATTTTCACTTTCTGATCTTCAGACGTAAATTTGTAAAAAAAGAGCATATAACTTTTTTTTACATTTTATATATCTGGCAATTCATTCACTGCACTTTCAGAAGCTTATATTGTTTAGTCTGGCAAAGTTCGTTTTCCCTATTTCAATAACTGCTAAAGATATTGTACTTTAGACTAATTCAGGCTGATGTATTTTTACCACAAGGGAGAAGCCATTTTAATTAACTTTGTGCTTAAATCATGTACAGTTTCCACAAGTACAATATCCAAAGAAATGTCAGCCCCAGTACATGAAAGTAACATAGAAGTATACCGACATTCTCACCACTACCACTGTACATGTTGCAAATGTAAACAACTTCAGCTTACACCCGACAAGCTCACATAAGTAGATAACATATGTTATAAGCGACCCCATTATTTGATATAATAACTGTCTGAACTGATTCTTAGTGATCGACATCATCTCGAAAACCATGGGTGGCTTATATTTACCAGCGAAAGGAGCTGACCTGCGGCTTGTCTAATTATCTCCCCTCCAACAAATAATATTTGAGTTTCAAAGCTTAAGTGTACATTGTGAAAATTATATATTTCAACAATTATCACAGGATGTATATTATTTGCATTAATGCATGAATGGGTTTACAATTTGAGACTCTAGTCTCGACGTTTAGTCTGCACAGACACAAATGAAACCTATCTCTCTACATAATACATTAATCTTTTCAGTATCGGGGGCGGCTTGTTTAATTAAAAGTTTGGTTTTGTAGAAATTTTTAGGTAATTGATTCCAGGAAATGGAACATGGCGGTTGATCAAACCCCGTCCTTGTCTTCTCTTCTTTTTTGAGTTCGGCTTAGACTCGTGCTAATTTTAGTCTTCTAGCTTTAAATAATCATTAATTTCAAATATTACTTTGTTTTTATTTTTTGTTTTTTGTTCATAAAGTAAACTTGCCTGTCCTACTGGCATCGTTATCGTAGTCTCCCCGTGTCTTTTATTGGATAAGTGCACAGGGACCTACCGCGCTTTATACTTTGCCTCATTAAATTTTCAGTTGGATAATTCCGGAACATGAGTGTATCGACCGGGTCAAGAAGTTTTGTGATTCCGCTTGTTCGAGGTCGTACTTTATGTGTCATGCACGGTATTTATTCCTGATAACTTCGTCGTAAGTGAATTGATTCTCCCAGCCTGTGAAATAGAGGGGAGTTGGAGTTATATAACTGTAACTATGCCTCGGTTGATTACAATGAAACGGAATGCTTTCATCTTCGTCAGTATTGAATTGTCCTTTGACATTTCTTTCATTTAAACGAAACCCATGGCATGGACCGCTATTTTAAATTTTGGAGAATGCACAACATGTACTAATGATATATTCAAATATTGGTCTGGGAGAGGGTTGTGTGAACTATTACAAAATAACAATGGCATTCGCACTAATTAAATATGGAACTCAAGGGATGGGAGGGGTGGTCATGTGATGTGTTTTAGGGAAAAACTGACAATGCTTACCTTTGATGTGATGTGATTATGATTTTTAACGTAGCTTTAACAATTTTTCAGTCATATCGCTACGATGTCTGCAGTGTGGCAGTTTATAGTGATGTCTAGCACCGGGGCATCATGCTGCAGACATGTAGCATGATGTCCCACCCAGTCACATTATCCTGACACCAGGCCGACCAGTCCTAACACTAACCTCTTAATGCTGAGCGCCAAGCGGGGCAGCTGTTAGTACCATTTTTGTAAGTCTTTGGTATGACTCGGCCGGGGATCGAACCCACGACCTCCCGCATCCGAGGCGGACGCTCTAACCACTAGGCCACCGGAGCGGTCCCTTACCTTTGATAAAGTCCTTTGTGTAATTATCACACGATATCTACTTTACATTTTGAAATATCGACATCAAGCATATTGTATCAATTTTACATAATTGTCATTGTCAATTTCCTTGTTGCAATTGCAGTTTTGATCAAACTTTAGTTTAAACCCTTCAAGAAAAGGAGCGTAGCGACACAATATCATCATCATAATTAACAATGGCCAGCCAACTAATATTTTATATACAGCATATTTTCTTATCAAACTTCAGAACAGTGATATATAAACAGCGCAGGTCCAGATCGACGGACGGTATAATGTGCCAGTAGATTAGAATCAATGGTGATCACTTGAGGTTGTAGGCACATCAGATATAAAGGACCATGATTTTTTTTAGGTCGATATTTGACATCAGATCAAGGTCAGTTTGACGCACAATATTCACCAGAGTAATAGATGCTTTTCGGATATCATCGCAAGTTTACCAGGTACACCAAGGCCAATTATATATTTTTCTCCAATGATGCCTTGTACTAGTTTTATGACAAATCGTTCTCGCATATTATCCGGTTTCATATCTCGTAGTTCGTCAAGCATGACCCGATTGCAACCTATTTTGTCGTCGACGTCATCACGGTAACAAATATCATGACGCATTACAATTGCATCAACGGCGTTGTAAGGTTCTGGACCTGGCAACGGATTGTCATTTTCATCGAGTTGTTGATCAAGTGGATTCCATGGACCAGTATATTTATGTCCTTGCAATGTCTAACCATCCTTTGGTTTTGGTAATTGGCAATAATTTTATGCTTATCCAATCCTGATCCGATGACAGCTTTATGATTGCAACGCTGGCAAAAAGCAACTATCGTATTTTGCTCAAGGCACAGATCTTTGTTCACATCTTCGCAATCACATTTCATTTATTTTTAGTCGCTTACTAAAATAACGTTATCGTCGGACCTTATTGTCGGAGTGGTAGTACTCTGGGTTTGCATTGCACAACCAACAGTGATTGTATCACCGGATTTATCTTGTTTAAGGAATATACTCTTTATCTTACCACAGACATCACATATACTTTTCAGCATTTTTTCTGTTATTAGCGGTTGTTTCTGTTGTTTCATTGATGTTATTGGTTTTGGTTTTGCATTTGAGACAATATGTTGTCATTTATATTCTTGATATGAGACAAAATTAATGTTAAGATCGTTTACGATCCAAGTACCGCTTTACGATCATTGCTGATACTATGAAACGGGTCAAATTGCAGAATGAACTTTAAAAACTTGTTGCGTGTAGATCCACTATCGGATACAGATATTTGTTTGATAAACATAACGCAATAATAACCACAAACTGAAGTTCCGACTGGCTGAAGTTGATTAGAGTTATAAATTACTTTTTATACTTTTTTAGGATGTATTGTTTGATAACATCACTCGGAGGAAGACCAAACGAATCAAAGTAGTTGTTGTTGTAAAGAGCTACCCAGTGAGTTCTAGATCCATCGTTAAAATCTTGGATAATAATAACACAGCTTTGTTTATCTTTCGGTGATCTGTCAGCTAACTAATCTTTTGAAAATACTCCGATAAATCCGCTGGCATCTTTAGGTTTATCAGCAATTTCAAAATTATTTAACTAGGACGATTTCATCTTCTGGTTCCCGGTAGCATCAGTCCTTGGCCCCGACATCCACGAGTCCGTCTTCGCATTGGGTATACCTGCATTCCGCGTTCTATTCCTTCCAGATTTGGTAACAGACTTCCTGCTGTCCCTGCTAGGAGCTCACCTACGAACCCACCTTTGACCGCCTTGCGGTTCGTTCATGGTTGTCTTTTTTTTTTTCTTGTTGTCCTAGGCGCTTTTCGTGCTCGACTTGTCGGTATTGTTTTTAATTACTGATCAGATAAAATTAGAGTGCAAAGCAGAAAAAGACTCTGAGATAATCGTAGTCGTAACTTGCCTGTTGGTAATGTTAGTTTTTGGATGACGTTATTGTCTGGATAACTCTGATATCTGCAGTTATGCTGTTTTTAATCTATTGTCCGAGCACAATGTTGAAGGAAACTATTATTCATCGAATTGATATTAATGATAGTAGTAGTAGTGGTGGTAGTAGTAGTAGTAGTAGTTGTTGCTGTTGATTTGGTTGTATTTCTGCCCAGACATCAGCAAAAGATCAAAACCATTTTGGTGAGTGTTGCGCAATAACGAGATTGAAGCTGAACTAGAGCAGCTGCAGATGTGATAGCATTAGCAAAAAAGTAATAATATTCGTAGTAGTAATGCTAATGGCGGTAGTAGTAGTAATAGTAGTAGTAGTAGTAGTAATAGTAGTAGTAGTAGTAGTAGTAGTAGTAACAGCAGCAGCAATAACAACAACATAACCGCCACTACTGATACTACTACTACTACTACTACTACTACTACTAATAATAATAATAATAAGAATAGCAGCAGCTGTAATTGTTATTAATATTTATATTTAATTTGTATTGTGTGATTGACATTTGTCCATAAATGAGGGTAAGAGCTTGTGCCTATATGACTAATGCTATTTTTGTAAACACGTTTACATTGTTTTGAGTTTTAGATACAACCTTAGAATGTTCTCTAAACGAATTTTGTTTACAGTTAGATAGTAAATTCCATTACAGTTAGATAGTAAATTCCATTAAGAAGACCTTAATCCGGATCCTCTTATTGTGCCGTAGGATTTTATAGTAGCATTGTTTATATCAGAATTAGGATTTTATAGTAGCGTTGTTTATATCAGAATTAGGATTTTATAGTAGCGTTGTTTATATAAGAATTATTTCTTCCTATCTTTAACTTTAGTTGTGTTCAGATTTAATTTCAAAGGAATGTTTTCTTTAAGTTATTCATTAGAATTACCATTAAATTAATACTTTCGGATTCAGTCACTATTTTGGGATTATTTTTGTGAATTTATTTAGAGACATTTTGGATTATATCATTGTGATACATCAAGACTGTCAGCACATGAACACTATTCCAGGCTATTGGTACATCAACACATTCAAGGTTAAAATTCATCCGGAATTCCACTGGAATTGATTAGAATGTTCTATACTTTTGGACTTGTGATACAACTTTTAGATCTATTTGGGGTTTAAGTTACAATGCTGTTAAGTTCTTTCTAAATTTGCACTTTTTACTTTAGGGAAATAAATTATTTGTTGACTTTCACTAAACTTGTTGGGGTTTCGCTCTTTTCTGTTACGTAGACACTGTGTATTATATTTAATAAGAAATTTAGTTGTTGTTGTTATGGGTTTAACACCCTTTTTCAGCATATGATAGGTTATACATGGCGGCCAGTGTATTTGGTGGAGGAAGAATACACAAGAACTCCGAGAATAACCACATCCCCTCTTCGAAGCTGTTGGCAAGTTTTCTCAAATACCCACGTTGTCCGAGCCTAGACTCAAACCCACGAGGATAGAGGTGAGATGTCAGTAATCTTGTTCTTAAATTGTTGAATCATTTTGGATTTTTATTTAGCCAGCAGAGTTTTCGGCCGTGTGTTTATTGGGGGATGGTGGGGGTGAGAGTGCAATTATTTGACTCAATAAACGATATTATCGATTTTAAGCTTGACTGGAAAGTACCCTGGAAGTGATGATATTTAATCTTCCTATCGTCATTTACATCGTATTTCTAACTTACAATGCTACTCTTGATGTAGAGAGTAACGATGTGTTGATATGTTACCATCCTCTAAATAACGATGTGTTGCTATGTTACCATCCTCTAAACGTTACAAAGAGCTAGATTGTGTTAGAACAGATCCCAATACCCATTGTATGGGACTGCTCCTAATTGATAATGATTGCGTGTTTAATGATATATGGACTGGCCCTTTAACTTATTCGACCTACCCGCCTCCTAATATATAAAACAACGTGACAGCCATATGCCTAAAAAAAACGAAATTGTGAGAATACACTGCAATATCTCTCAACTTGCATGCGTGTCTAACTCCGCCTAGCACCATGTTATGAATAATTAATTGATGTGCACGTAACTGAGCGTGCAGCAGTGTACTGGGGTTGGTTCTGAGCTCTGTCTTTTAATGTATTAGTATAATTAAACTGACAGTTGGATATGGATTTAATTGGAGAATTGCGTGTCAATGTTTGACATTCCGGAGTTAACGATTAAACTGGTACCGACCATTTTACAATTAAGTTAACTTTTACTCATGCAAATAAGTAACAAATATATTATATGGATTTTAATCCGCGTTATCTGGCAGACTGGAGTTCTTTAGATACTCCCACCTCTTTGTCTTAGTATATATATATATATATATATATATATATATATACTCATCCATGTCGTGGCTTCCGTTAATAATCAAAAGAAAATAAATCTATTTTCCTAAATTCTTTTCTCGTATTTACCCTCTTCATCATGGATATTAGAACCTTTCTTTTAGTTTTAGATCGCAAAAGGAAATAAAACTGAACATGATTTGGCCAATTATATCGGCCTTTTGAAATATAAAACCGTGCCTTTAGGTTTGAAAATTCACGCTTCACCACTTATTGTTGGTGAACCTCCAATTCTTTCGACAAAAGATGAAACTCAGTTCTTGATTTAAATTCAGTGAAGCTTCTCGATGATATAAGAAAGCTAGATCTTAAACTCAACAGAAGGTGTCAAATTTTAAACTGAACTTCTCTGAAGAATTCGAGATCTAAACACGGTTCATGATTATATCAGTAAACTCAACACATTTCTAACGCGACTATAAACGGAACTTTCAGTTTTCACAAGATCATGAAGTACAAAGATATCTCAAGCGTCAGTGTTTCAGGTAAGCAACGAGTAAGGTTAATAATAGAACATGTTGCAGGAAATCTCTCTCGCAGACTGGAACATCAACACTGTCGTAGATGCATCCAAGGCTAAGTTGTGCGACTCTAACATAGCTTTTATCTTCAAAGGCCTCAACATATGTCAGAGCGTTAAAAGTAGTCCAATTAAAAGGATATTCCGCTTACAAAGGGGCAACTCCAAGTCAATAGGTTTTATATCAGTCTTAGCAGGTAACAAAACATTGATGTGCCTACAACACGTAACCTAAGCTCAGAGAGAATTTACTTGCACCATATTATATATACATAAATACGGGAACAGGGGTGGGGGTGGGGACACTCATTTCTAGAGACGACCATCCCATATAAGTTCTGAATATTGGGACTATCAAGTTGCTTTCGTTGAGCAACTGCTTCATACATCCCTCATACTAAAGAATGCCTTAGCAAAACACCGAAAACGTATCTTTCATATAAAACTCCCTTAATCACTTTTGCTGGCTGGTCCTTACGAAGGAATCCAAGGGATAATCAGCCTGATCTCCCTCCGACTATTTTTTAAATTTTTAACACATATTTAACGTTGAATCATTCTCTATTCAACACTGAAAACGACTTTTAGGTGAATTGACTTCCATGGGGCTATAACATTAAACATTTCCTTTTTATTTGGTCCACGCATAACTTTACCTGGATATAAATTTTGGTACACCTTGTAATATCCGGTCTTACATGGCTTTGCTTTTCGCTACGCAGGTTTGAGTCCTTGACCTTTAGCAGGAACTACGTTAAAAAAACGCAGATCACCCCACCATTGATTTATTTTAAAAAAATCTTGGCTATTCTGATGCAAGCACAAGTATACTTGTTGTAAGCATGTTGTTTTTCTCCTGATTTTGCAATAGAAACCTCTGTTTTTGGCAATTTTTATTTATTTCCCTGTCATTCAGACACATAAGTGTAACAGTTTTCAGGCTGTTACATTCTCTGACAAAGAACTTGACTGACTCGAAACGTTTGAAAACTGTTTTGGTAAAGAAACAGGGATTTGTTTGATGGTTCAATTCTTGTCAAGAATCAGTCAAATACACAGAAGAACTTGCTTGATGGTACATTTCTCTTCAAGAATCAGTGAAATACACAGAGGAACTTACTTGCTGGTACATTTATTTTTAAGAATCAGTCAAATACACAGAGGAATTTGCCTGATGGTACATTTCTTTTCAAGAATCATTTGTGACCCAATTAAAAATCTAGACTATGTCAGTTAGTTTCAAATGTTAGTAAATGTCCAAAATGTTAGTAATGTCCAAAATGTTAGTAAATGTCCAAGATAAGTCTGATACAGAACTCCGTAGCCGCATTTATTACATCTCTAGGGAGCTTGGTGACACAGTGGTTAGCGTTTTGGCCACGTGATCGAAAGAGTGCGGATAGAATCCTTCGTAATAGCCAATATTGTATTGAACTGTAATATGTAAAGGATGATAATAACAACAAATACGTATGATCTGTAATATGTAACAACAATAATTACAGCCAATATTGTATTGATCTGTAATATGTAAAGGACGATCATGATAGCCATATATATGTGTGTATATATATATATATATATATATATATATATATATATATATATATATATATATATATATATATACTTATATATATATATATATATATATATATATATATATATATATATATATATATATATATATATATATATCAGAAATGAATAATGACACAAACCGCGATCGCATAGATGGACGATGGAACCATTATTAACGCTATTTTACACAAAATATTTGACTATGAAATAAACAATCTGTTGTAATAGATTATAAAATGGACCGATCGATATTCATGATCATGTGATCGATGACTTAAAACATATCTCCAAACAATCGATATATTATATTTAGAGATCTGGCGCTGACGAATGTTTGATTAGGTATCAAATATAAATTAATTTGTAAGAGGAATAATCTCTTGAATACATTTTATGTCTTTACTGACACTAAAACATGCCAATTTATAAAAGAAATCAAGTCGTTGAAATATTCTTTCTGTACATGTACACATGTAAATCCAATGTAATTGTTATATTTCAGGTACACGTATTTTTTATTTGAGTAAATGTTTACAATTTAGCCTTCCTAAATTAAATATCAATATTTGTCTGTACCTGACTTTCTATCTGTCAAGCGCTTTATTTTGCTTCTCTCTCTCTCTCTCTCTCTCTCAGCTGAAGGTCTTTTTGCTTATCTGTCCTATTGCCTGTCTCTTTGCCTCCATCCTCTAAAGCTCACATCAGCTCTTTCAAAAACCCATTTCTGTATCATTCCAAAGTATTCAGGTTTTGTTAAACGAGACTGTCTGTAGACATATCATTTACCCAGGCTAGTGGTGCTGGCCTAAAATTCGAGCAAAAGGATTAAACGACGTTTCCGGGAACAATTATAATTCTTCCTATGTTACTAACGCCCGATTATTTGATTTATTAAACGCAGTCAGCGATGGGTCTATCTAGGTTATAAAATGAAGCTATCCTATTTATTACATGAAGTTAGCTGACAACAAATCATTTCAACGGGTCAAAGCATCTTTTAGTTGCTTTTCCAGAGGGAGGACATTTGTCAAATCAATCTAATATGTCGGGGACAGATTCATTTACGAATCTGGATATTGTCAAACGATGATTTGAACGTTTTATTAGTCTTTAACAATCTTCTTGAACAACCTTATGTAAACTGAATTATTATAGCAACATTAAAAAGTGTATGTCCTAGATAACCAATGGCTGAGTCGCTACAGGAGGAGTTTACAAGATCGTCTATTTAACTACCACCGCAATTAAGAGGCATTCTAGAGTGTCCTTACGCAACATTTTTGTGTTACTTTCACGTACACGACGATTTTGTTCAGATTTAAGGCGAATGAAAAATAATTGTAGTTGCACATGCTGATCTTCGACACTTTATAGCATCACCGTGTTGACTGTTTTCTATTATCATTGTACATTCGAGATTGTCAAACCAAACGGTCAAAGGGAAGCTATTCACACATACTCTGGAACAAAGCGGTCAAAGGGAAGCTATTCACACCGTATCTGACAATAGTTGAGAATCTCATCCTATTATTATCATCGCCCAAGTGGCGAAATAGAAAATTAAGATTATGAGTAAATCTTTCGGTCAAAATACATAATTTTCCTTTCCGAATTTTCTTATTGCGCAACTTAACTTTTGTTCTTTAGAAGATGTAATTATATTCAACACTCCCAAAGATATTTTATAATCGAGTTCTGGTCCGACTAACGCGTCGCGTACCCAGCATCACGGCTGTTTGTTTGTATTCATTGCAGCACAAGAACATTTACAACCACCCTTCTCGGGTCTTTCTAATATGTCTAAGTGTTTCTTAAAATTGTTCAATATATTTAGTGAATATAGTTATGTATATCAACGTTGTGTGTTGAACATTAGCCCATGAGTGTTGATTGTAAGTGACATTTGTAAATAGCATATTACATGCTAACTTTTGTCTATTATTGTAGATTATAATTTAAGCCAATAGCCACTTGTAAACATATTTACTTGGATTTTAGTTAGGACCTCTGTTTTTCTCTTGGAAATTATATTTTCTAGCAGTATTTACAAAATTTAGAGCGTTCTAGAAAGTGAACTTGTTTGCGAATTTGATGGGAAAATAACCCACATCTTGGCCATCTTATTGTGTCGTATTTTGTATATTAAGACCTTCATATCAAAATTGTTCATTACTGTTTTAACGTCTTTTTGGCAGAATTACCTTGAGTTGTGTTCAGATAATTTGAGCGGAAATATATATTTAAATTTTTCATTGGAATTACTAAAGTGCTCACTGACTGGATTAATCCATCATTGTGATACTTCAAGACTGTTGACACATCAAACTATTCTAGGCTATTGATACTTCAGCACATTCACATTGTCTTTTCTGTTAGTTTAAGACCAACAATTTATACATCGTGTTTTGGAAATAAAGCTAAGCATTTCTGCCCGTAAAAAATTAAAATGTTATGAATAAGTTAAGTTCTTCATCCGTGGAGACCTGGATAGCAGCTATTAAAGCGTATATCAAGGACATCGTCAATACTCAATAGTCTGATGGCTCCATGTTATATTTTGTGCTTAAGACTTTGTTCGTTTTTTATCTGAACAAATCTCTTCAAAGAGATTCGAAGGCTATTAAGAGAGCAAGTCCCTGATGGCGATTGAAATAAACACTGTTTATGTCATGCGACTCTATCCAAAGAAGTCGACTGTGTCTTGCAGAATCAAGAGAATTATAAGGAAGACCAGATTCTGGGGTTCTTTACGTAAAGTTGTTCAGTTTCGTACTGGCTTGTTTTCTATCAGATCAAACAAATTGCTCATTGGTGTACATAAGTTTGAAGATTACGATAACTAACAGAGACATTGTGCGATTGGCAAGCGATCTTTTAAAGTTTTGCATTTCATTATATCCACTTGATGTAAATGTATTTCAAGTCAGATTTATACATTTTTAAACACATTTTCATTAAACGTTTTTCTGATTATCAGGTTCGTAAGATATTATCAGAAAATGATAAATTATCCAACAGCGTCGACGCTATTTCGGTTGTTAGACACTGGAAGATTCGATATCATACCTAATTTATCCTGATCATAAATTACCTCTGAACTCGAGGATAACATATTTTATACTAAATTTGAATTCTTCAGAATGCTACGAAATATCATGATTGGTAAAGACAAAGAAAACCAACTTGTTCTGTGAAATAATTAAAATCCTCATTATGATATAATAATACCGACTTCCGAAGAAAAATCAATGAATGAGATGAAATGTTATACACATCATCGTCAGTCTTCACTTCCTCTTTTCAGAGATAAAGGCTTCATGAAAGGAAAACAAAATAAATAATAGATTAGTTATATACAATCATCAGATGCGTACATTAGAGGAATTACTTACAAGCGCAGCTTCCTTTTTGGGATTATCGTATGAAAACATCACACTTAGTAAAAGATACAACAGCTTCCTTTTTGGGATTATCGTATGAAAACGTCACACTTAGTAAAAGATGAAACAGCTTCCTTTTTGGGATTATCGTATAAAAACGTCACATTTAGTAAAAGATAAAACAGCTTCCTTTTTGGGATTATCGTATGAAAACGTCACACTTAGTAAAAGATAAAACAGCTTCCTTTTTGGGATTATCGTATGAAAACGTCACACTTAGTAAAAGATAAAATTATCCAGTACTTAATTACTTTACACGTCGTTGTTATTAGTTTTGGACTAAATGCTATTATTAAGCTTGAGCACAGATATATTAAGATTTCATATGTGTGAAACTCAAGCCATAATAATGACACATATTGGCCAGCGTATTTACTCATGTCATAACAATGACACATATTGGTCAGCATATTTACTCATGTCATGACAATGACACATATTGTCCAACATATTTACTCATGTCATAACAATGACACATATTGTCCAACATATTTACTCATGTCATAACAGTGACACATATTGTCCAACATATTTACTGATGACATAACAATGACACATATTGGTCAGCATATTTACTCATATCATAACAATGACACATATTGGTCAGCATATTTACTCATATCATAACAATGACACATATTGGCCTGCATATTTACTCATGTCATAACAATGACATATATTGTCCAACATATTTACTCATTTCATAACAATGACATATTGGCGAGCATATTTACTCACGTCATAACAATGACACATATTGGCCTGCATATTTACTCATGTCATAACAATGACACATATTGTCCAACACATTTACTCATGTCATAACAATGACACATATTGGTCAGCATATTTACTCATGTCATAACAATGACACATATTGGCCTGCATATTTACTGATGTCATAACAATGACACATGTTGGCCAGCATATTTAAAGTGAAATATCTGGAAAGTAGTAAAACAAAAATGCGATACCTAATAACATGACTTGTACACATTTTTATCGATTTAAATTGTCTTACGCAATCCACTGAATACCTTTAACATTCAACAATGGAAACAAAACGAAACAGAATTGGATTTAAATAAATTACCATGACGTAAAAATGAAATGATATCAGTTTGTTTTTGTACCAGTAATGGAGTTTTTATTGCAATGTAACGACGGCGCTTTTTATAATTTGTCCTAGTCGTGGGAAAAATGCACGCGGGGAAATGACTCTGATACAGTTGTTTATTCATACAATAATGCATGTGTTTTGCAATGCTATTACGATGGGTGTGAATTTTTATTTTTTCTGATATAGTCAAAGTCAAATTAAATCAGCTTTCAATATATATAGATGATGATGATGATGATGATGATGATGATGATGATGATGATGATGATGATGATGGTAGTGGTGGCGGTGGTAACGAACGGTGGAGCCAGATGTTTTGTCACCGATATTGATGCCGATACGTCTGATCCAATGTGTTTAATTCAGAGCAGGAAAGAATCTCCTCCGCTACTGTTTATTGCTCTTTATTTTGTCTGCCCCTTCCTCTGGCAATATCTGTTTTTTCATGTATGTAATTGCTACGGTACCATGCATGTAATTGCTACAGTACAATGCATGTAATTGCTACAGTACCATGCATGTAATTGCAACGGTATAATGCATGGAATTGCTACCATGCATGTAAGTGCTACGGTTAAATGCATGCAATTGCTACAGTACTATGCATGTAATTGCTACGGTATAATGCATGTAATTGCTTTAGTACCATGCATGTAGTTGCTACAGAACAATGCATGCAATTGCTACAGTACCATGCATGTAATTGCTACAGTATAATACATGTAATTCATACAGTACCATGAATGTAATTGCTACAGTATAATGCTTGTAATTGCTACGGTATAATACATGATACTGGGTGTGTTAGCCTCGTCAGAAATGGATGACTTGATACAGCGCCTGTTAGCTCTGTCATAAATGGATGACTTGATACCAGGCCTGTTAGCCTTGTCATGAATGAATGACTTAATACTAGACCTGTTTTCCTCGTCGTAACTAGATGACTTGATACTGGACCTGTTAACTTCGTCATAAATGGATAACTTGATAGCATGCCTGTTAGCCTCGTCATAAATGGATTAATCGATACTGGCTGTGTTAACCTTGCCATAAATGGATGGCGTGATACCAGGCCTGTTAGCCTCGTCATGAATGGACAAGTTGTTACTAGATCTGTTAGCAACCTAATTAATGTATAAATGTATTCTGGGCCTGTTAGGCTAGTCTTAATTAGATGAATAGAAGGCTGTCTGCTAACCTTCTCAGACCTGGCTGACACGATAATTGACCTGTTAATCCCGTCATAAATGGATGACATGATTTTGAGTCTTTTAGCCCTGTCATGAATGGATGACATGACACTGATACCTTTAGTCCCGTCATGAATGGAAGGCATGACAATGAATCTTTTAGCCTCGTCATGAATGGATGACATGGCAAAAATTAGCACCGTCATGAATGGATGATATGCCATTGAGCTTTTTAGCCCCGTCATAAATGTATGACATGACGTTGAGACTTTTAGCCCCGTATGAATGGATGACATGACACTGAATCGTTGAGCCCCGTGATGAATGGATGACATGACACTAAATATATTAGCCCCGTGATGAATGAATGACATGACATTAAATCTTTTAGCCTCGTCATGAATGGATGACATGACACTAAATATATTAGCCCCGTGATGAATGAATGACATGACATTAAATCTTTTAGCCTCGTCATGAATGGATGACATGTTATTGAGCCTTTTAGCCACGTCATGAATTGATGAACTTATACTAGACCTATTAGCCTCCTAGTACATGGATGACTTGTTGACTGTGCCTATTAGTTTCGTCATGACTGGATGACTTGTAGACTGGGCTTGTTAGCTTCGTCATGACTGGATGATTTGTGGCCTGAACCTGTTAGTCTCGTCATAATTAGCTGATGTGTGAACATATCGAGTTTGAAAAACCAAAAAGGGTTATATATATTTTAAGAACGTTTCTTTAGTTCTTCAACAAATACTCATAGCCACCAGGTCATACTGATCTATCACAGACCACATTTGCTC